>RJWH01005061.1:0-86599 GCA_004363575.1 Solenodon paradoxus | reverse complement strand
TTGCTCGCCATCTAACAAATATTTATTGAGCTTTTATTGAGGGCCAGATCTTATGTTAAGCACTGGGGACACAACAGTGAATAAGACAGGAAGAATTCCTACATTTAGTGGAGCTGACATAATAGTGGGGAGAGAGACATATGATAAATAAGCTAAATATATGTCAGGCAATAATCCCAATGGAGAATACAGGCAGAAAGGAGATTGAAAGTGGCAGGCACGCCCCCTGATGGCTCAGGCGCTAAGACCAAGTAAAGCCCAAGAACCCAGGTCCTCCCTCCATTTTCCTTCCTTTCTTCCAAATGTTTCTTCCTCCTCTCTCTTCCTTTCTCTCTTAAAAAGAGGTGTGGAGGGCGGGGGATGGATAAAGAAGGGAAGGAACGATGGAAGAAGGAAAGTGATGGGGTCTTTTGTTACTCGGTAGAAGCCCAAGGGAAGGAGAGGGCATGCAGATCTCTTAAGGAAGTGAGTGAGCAAAGTCTGTGTGTGTGTAAGATACACATCACACAAAAGTTAGCATTTCCAAATGTAGAACTCAGGCCATCAATACATTCGCAGCGTTGTGTAACCATCACCAACTCCATCGTTCATCTGTGTGAGATCTGTGAGAGGAGAGACGGAGAAGGACTGGGTGGGAAAAGCCTCGGCATGTGACACGGTCCTGACGAAGGCTGGTGTGTGTGTGTGTGTGTGTGTGTGTGTGTGGTCTCTAGGGGTGCTTGAGCGAAGGCTGTCCATCAGGAGAGTCTGGGTTGGGTGGCAATAGGCTGGCATTAGAACCCACTGTGTTGGCACTGGCTGGGAGCGGCCCAGGGGAGGCATCGCCTTGGCACCAATGGAGTGGGGGCTGTCGGAGAGCATTCTCCTAGCAGCAGGATTTCTCTCTTGTTTCTTCTCTTCCTTTCCCTGGCGACGGGTCTCGAACCTGGGTCCTTGCTCTTTACATGGCCTGCAACTTAGCTGCTAAGCCTCAGGGGTGTGCCTGGCAGGGCTTCTTGACGGGAGACCTGAGTGGCATCCTTGCATGGCTACCACAGAGACCTAAACTGTCTCTAGTTTCTTCAGTGCACGGGGTCGACCTCACCCTCAGGCTGCTTGGCTGGACGCCTGCAGACACAGGCACTGAGAACAGCTTCTTCCTCTTCCCTCAGAGACAGGGAGGTCTGACCCCTGCTGGTGAGCCAAAGACTCTCCTTCGTTCGCATTGGATCAACAGTGGTCACATGAAAACCCAGGAACCAAGGCCAGGCAGGGAAGTCAGGCGCTGGTTGGTTAAGGCTTGAGTACCCGAACCACTCACTGACAAACGAAGGCGGGATTACTATGGTGGTTTAGACCAATCAGGATCCATCACTGGATCTGGCCGAAGCCAGGAGATATTCCAACTGCGAGGGCGGATACTACCATGAGGGGGCGCTGGAGAGCCTCTGTCCCTATGGAGTCTGCCGTTCCCATCCCTCATCCCCACTTCTGGAATCAAAGATTCACAATCAGAGCCGGAATATATGTATATGCCTGTGTGGCCCTGCTATGGAATCCGTATCCCTGGTCTGCAGTTCCAATTTCCAAAATCTGAATCAAAAAAAAAAAAAAAAAAGGGGGGGGCGGGGGTTATCTTGGCCCAGTCTCACTAACTAATATGTATTTACACTCTTTATAGCCTTTGGTGCGAATTTTCACGAATTTTGCTGTATTTTAACATGTCAGATGGAGAGGGACTGCCTCAGGCCCCTGGGAGTGTTACGTAATATATGGCATTCGCTTAGAATTAACTTTCTAAAATTGGAACAGTTCTGAGTTCTGAAATGCATCTGTCCCCAAGGACTTCCGCTAAGGGATTGTGAACCTCTAATTGGGCTGCTGCCAAACCTACATTCATCTTAATTATTTGTTCAACATTTATTTAATGGCTTTGGGAAGAAACTCATTTCCCATTACAGAATTTTTAAAATAGAGAGTGCAATTCATTGCTCAACCCCCTTTCTTTGTTAATGATTGCTATTTTTAGTGTGTGTGGCTGTGTGTTTGTGTGTGAGGCTTGTCTCTGTGCGTGCATATGTGGGTCTGTGTGAGAGACTGTGTCAGTATGACCGTATTTGGTCCAGTGTGTCTGTGAGTATCTATTGCGTCTGTGTGTGATTGTGCATAATATATGTGAACGTGACTGCGGGTCTCTGTGGGAGTGGGTTTGAATGTGCATTAGAGGAGGCATGGATCAGGGTTTACAATCAAGGTGATGAAATAAAGTTCTCATTTCAGGCAGTCCTCGCTGCCTCTGTTTTAGAATTTAGAATAGCGAACTAGACATTAGTAATGAAATATTGCTGTCAAGCAATACCTTGTATTTCCACTAGAGGTCGCCTGTCTACACTAGAAGAAGAAACCAAACTACACTTTAGCCAATTAATTTCTGGGAATTTGCAGGTTCTTGCCCAGAAGTTGGGGACTTGCTTAGATCAGGCTCACCTCAGCTCTACAGAGAGCAGAAGTTCTCAGACTGTTGATCTCAGAATTCTTTTACACTTTTAAAAGCGATCGAGGACTCCAAAATGTTCTTGTTTATGAAATTAAGACTGACACATTTCAACGCTATTTCTGAATTCATTAAAAAATAGCCATAATCAATCCGTTGCATTTTATATGATTTTTTTTATTGTAATAGATCCCTTTATTACTCTTTTCTTCATAACAGCGGCCACAAACACAGCAAGTGGTAATAGAAACCAGTCCATGCCTTCCAAACCTACCCCTCACTTTCCCAGCCTGGGTTAGGCTTGGTTGCTTAGGGATAGGATGAGTTTGTTTGTTTTTTTTTTCCTTTTTTTTAAAGGAAAGTTTTAGGCAGAAAGAGGAGAGAAAGAAGCATCCTATTTTATTTTCATTTAGTTGTTCACACTGGTTGTTTCCCCCGAACCCAGGGCTCGAACCCAGAGTGTGTGGCCTGGTTCCTTTGGAGGTGATTAACTTAACCGCTGCTCCATCAGGGCACGCGAAGCATTTTAATTATTTTATTTAGCTGGTGATCTTGGTTGTCCCCGCCCACCCCCTCTCCACCAATCAGAGCCCTTGGGGATTGCACTGTGGTAGACTAAACCAGTAAGCCACCAAGGTGCGCTGATACCATCATTAACAATGAATGTCAATGTCTTCCACAGCCAATTTACTCATCAGGTGAGTCGTTTTGGAAGAGGCTCAGTGTCATTGGCAGCAATAGATGTGAGCTGCCTCTCTCCTCAGCAAAAGAGGCTGAGGGTTCTCCGAGGAGCAGCCCGAAGACGACCCACCCTGGTGGAGTAGCGGTTAGCACAATGGCCTCCAAAGGAGCACAAGGCCACATTCTCCTGCGGTCCCGGGTCTGGGGGAGAAGCACAGCGAGAGCCCCAAGATGATGAGTGACAGCAGTGCAGGAGCGTCGATGGCAGGCAAATGCGCCAACAAAGCAGACGTCCATCAGTGCTGAGTGGGTGGACACGCAAAGTGCATGTCACACCATGGCAAGCAGTTTAGTCATAAAAAGGGTATGAAGCAGCGCAGCCATTCTGGGAAACAGGATAAAATTCCTCAGAAATTAAAATTAGAAAACCCCTATAATTCGGTGATCACCCTTCTGGGTATTTACCCGAAAAATGCAAAAAATATGGCGCGCCCTGGTGGAGATGTGGTTGGGCACAGTCCACGGACACCCCAAGGTCACCCCACATATGACTGGAATATTATTCAGCTTAAAAGGAAAAGAATTCGGACACGTAGATGAATCACAAAGACATTACGCTAAGCCGCCGGAGGACGGCTTCTGTGTCGTTCCAATCCTATGAGGAGCTCAGAGCCGTCGAGTTGATGGAGACAGAAAGCAGGATGGCGAGCACCAAGGACGCTCTCGGGAAACGGGGAACGAGTGTTTCGTGGGGACAGTGTCAGCTCTGCAGGTCGGAAGGGGCCCTGACTGGACAGTGCTGATGGCGATGAGCATACTTAATGCCACTGACCTGTGCACTTAAAAATGGCACGTTTTGGGCACGCCCTGGCGACCTAGCTGTCTAGTACACCATGCAGCAGTCCCACATACACCCCCAAGGTCCCCAGTTCAAGAACGAGGATGGTGGGCGGCGCGGGTGTGGAGGGTGGGGGACAACCACTGTGAGCAACCAAATAAAAAATAAGTAAAGGCTTCTTCTTCCTCTCTCTTCCTTCTTGCCTGTAACTTTCCTTAAAAAGGGTACATTTATACAATGATATATATATATGTATATATATACATATATATATATATATAAAACCACAATTAGAAACAATAATAAAAAAGAAATCTTTGGGAGATGTAACAGACGCTACTCTGTAGTTAAAATATTCTGAGTAAAATGGATGTTAAATTAAAACCATTTTTTTTTCTGGTGCTCCCTGGTGGCTGAGCAGTTAAGGACATGGCCTGTGGCCAGTGTCCTCTATCTGCATCCTAGTGATCTGGGTTTTGCAACCTGGGCACGGGGTGATGGGGGGACAACCAATATTAACAACTAAATAGAATTAATAAATGCTTCTTCCTCCTCTTGCTTCCTGCCTGCCTGCTTACTTTCATTCCTGCCTGTACCTTTCCTTTAAAATTAAAAAAAGAAAATCCGTGTGTCAGCTTCTTTTTCCTGTGAAGCATGGAGATGTCTATGAACAGAATTAACTGCTATCTGCTCTTCTTTATGCTGTAAACACCATTAACTGTTCTGCTCTTGGTTAAACGAAGCCACCTTGGAGGCATGATAGGAGAAAGGGCCTGGTGAGATCACAGGTTTGGAGATTGTTGCCCTGAGAAAATAACCTTCAGAGAGAAGCCTGCTATTCTGGTCGTCCATCTGTCATGGTGAATTACTGCTCTTGTCCTAAAGTTGTAATTCACATCCCTGTGTCCTGGGCATCTCCATCCTCAGTTACCTCGGTAGCAGGATGCCCTGCCCTCCCCTAGTGATGGTGATGGGAGAAAGCTGCAAGCACAGGGGAGGAGGACAAACAGGTACGGGGTCAATGCGACAGGATGAATGCCTGTCATTGGGACTCTGGTGGCGGGATGGTGACATCTGTCAGATGTGAAGCTATACTCCTGAATCACACTGTATTTTGCCATGTATGATGTACACCCACATTTTTGGCCCAAACTTTCAGGGAAAAAAAAATTTATTTTAATATTTTAATTTAATGTTTATTTGATTATCTAGAGGTACTTAGTGTTTGCATTATAAAGGAATTTTAGCATGTATTTTCTTACATATTATGGTGGAAGACATTTTATGTAACAGTTACAAAACACAAGAAGAGATACACGATAAAGAAATAAAAGACTGAAACACATTTATATAGATATGGAATTAGTACTACCCATGTATAATGCACATCCTTATTTTTCCCTCACAGTGGTTTACTGCCAGCATTGTGAATAATGATGCATGAGTACAAAAAATTTACAAATAAAAGAAAATGAAACTGGAGGCCAGGTCACCCAGCCTTGGGTGAGCTTCGCCCTAGGAGAAGACTCAGGGCGGGTTTGGAGGGATGTGTGCGGTGAAGAATGAGCTCAGCAGAGAAATGCAAGGTGTTAGGCAAAGTCGCTGGATTGACTGGGGTGGGGTGAGCTGCTGAGCCCCAGCTGATAAGGACTTTAAAAGATTTAATTCCTCAGGTGCATCAGGGCCCCAGGGCGTGCTGGGTTGAGAGGTGGGTCCCAGCCAACCCCTCCCTAGATGCTGAGCAACTCCGCTCAGCTTCCAAGGACCCCTGGTGGGGTCTCCAGGGCCCACATCCATTTGCATGCTTAACTTGTAGGTCCCCCTGCCTGGAAGGAACTCATGACTGCGAGGAGATGGTGCTTTCTGTTCTCATTATTACATTGTAGCTGCTGGTTCTTTATTTTATTTTTATTATTTTAAAAGGAAAAGTGCTGGCAGGAATGGAGGCAAGCAGGCAGGCAGGAAGAGAGAAAAGGAAGATGCATTTTATTTTTATTCAGTTGTTCACACTGATTGTGTCCGTCACTTGGAATCAGGGATGTGAACCCAGCGATGCGTGGCCTTGCATTCCTTGGGAGGCGATTGACCTGACTGCCAAATGCACTTATTATCCCTGTCCCCCACCCTGGGCTGGGTCTGGAATTCAGGTCTGACTTTCAGAGCCTGTGCCTTAGCTGCCTGAGCTGCACGGGTTGCTTCATTTCCTAGTTCATTTTTCATTGTTTTTAGGGAGGAAGCAGGCAGGAAGAGAGAGGAGGAGGAAGCATTCATTTATTTATTTTATTTAGTTGTTTATCTTGATTGTTTCATCCCGACCCCTGGTCTTGAACTGGGGCCCTTGGGATGTATGTGGATTATGCCCAGTTGTGTATTAAACCTCCAGGCCACTAGAGTTCATCAAATGCACCACATTTTATAAGACATATATGGAGAGCTTATATGGTGGAAAATTCTCAGGTAGCTGGGGTAGACCAAAGACATATTCATATCCATATATATTTATATGCTGAGGCCTGGGGAAGGGGACCTGGGGTGTCATGAAGAGAGGTGGGGGGTTGCCATGTGGCAAAGAGGGATGACTCATCTTTACGCTGAAAGTAAAGATAAATAAGTTCCCTTTTTACATTCTTCTAGGGGATAAGGAATGCGGTGGAAAATTCTCAAGATTACAAGTTTTCATGATTCTTATTTCCTTCCTTTATTTCCTCATCATTAGGGTTGGGTAGTTGTTTTCTGCAAGATAACTTTGTGCAATGATTCTTAAACGTGAGCATTTGGTGTGCCCTGGTAGAGTAACAGTTGGATTAGCTGCTTTGGCTGAGCACAGTCCATGTACAGCCCCAGGACCTGGGCTCACGTCTTGGGGCCAAGGGGAACAACCAAGGTGAACAACTAAATAAAATAAATAAAATGCTGCTTCTCTCTTTCTCTTCCCACCTGCTTGCCTTGATTTCTCTGCCTGCACCTTACCTTAAATAAAAAAATTGAGCATTTATCACAATCACCTGGAAATGAAGTCTTGTTTAAAAAAAAGTTGCTAGAATACACCTCTTGAATTTCTGATTCAGTGTGTGTGGGCTGGGGCCCAATAACTAGCCTCTGTCATAAAGTTTTCTTTTGCCTTTTCAGCAACAGTTTCTCCAGTGCCAGCAGAACAATCCTCCTATTCAATTCTCTCTGTTGAAATAACTGGTATGGTGTCTGCCTGCTGACTGGATCCTGGCTGATTCCCTTACTCTCCTGGTGCTCTGAGGAGGTTAGGTAGGGCTGGTGCTATCTCTCCTCATTCTCCCCCTACCAGGAGGGTTGAGCCCACCCCCAGGATGGATATACATACCCCGGGGTTCAACATTCAGGTCACCTTTCATGAAATAACTTTTCCCTGCTCAAGGAATAACACTGGGTTTAAAAACCACTACCAGTTTTCTTAAAAAAAATAAATAAATAAAATAAAAAAAATTGAAAGACCCCTGTGCCTCATTTTTAGAAACTACACAGCAAAGTGAGGAAAATACAGTATCTCACACCACTAAAGTTCGATTGTACTTTGTGTATTGCTCTGGCTTGCTTTCTCTATTTGTATTCCACAGCAGAAATGTGATTTCCCCTCAGGTAAGAGGAAGGTAAATATGTCTTGACATGAAAATTTCAGTCCTCAGGAAGGTAATAAAATCATGAGTCCACTTCTTTATGTTGGAACAATCACCGACTTACCCCTTAGGGTTTGATCTTGGCATAATACATGACTGATTGATGTCTAAGTGAATTATTTAATATATAGATTCAACTGTTGTCTTGGAGACTCTAAGTCACGGTGGCGAAGGCAAGATGGAGCTTTATCCTTCTCACACAACCTCTCATGGAAGCAAAGATGAGCATATGGCGGTCCCATGGTATGAGAGCCCCGAGTCTCTTCTTTCCTGTGGTCCTCCGTAATTAGGACGTGGGTCATCTATGTCATCCAGAATATTTCAGGAGGTAGGCAAGCCGGAAGAGAGAGGAGGAAGCAGCATTCATTCATTCATTTATCTTTTTACTGAGTTGTTCATCATGGCCTTTCCCGCTGCCCCAGGACACGATCCGTGGTCCTCAGGATGCGGGTGGATTGTTCTGGAGGAGGCAGCAGACCCAACCACTTCTCCACCATGGAGTGCTGAAATCATTTAAAAAATCTAAAATAGAAATTGCTACCTTGGCTTTTCTTTAATATACTTTCATTTTATCTTTGTTTTAAGTGTTTCTCTTGCAAAGAATCCATTGCTACATTGTTGAAAATACAATGCTAGAGTCTTTGAATTACAATCTAAGCCATTTACATTTGTTATTATTGCTAACTAACAGTGTTAGGACTTATTTCTGTCACTATGCTTCATTTTTCTATTTACCATGCTCCTGTATGGATTTCATTTATTAATTTTTTTTAATTAAAAATATTTTAACTCTTCACTCTCACCTTCCGTGGAATCGGATGCTCTCTTGAGTGCAGTCAGGCATTGCTGAAGGATGGGGATACATTCTGAGAAACGCATCTTCAGGCAACTCGGTCTTCGTGTGAGTATCACAAAATGTTCTTATACACACGAGATGATCTCTGGTGCAGTCTGTTGGGGTCACCGTCAGATCTAGTGACCGAAACATCGTAATGTGGTGCCTGACTATATATCAAGTCTTTTTCTGCTCTCGTTTTGAAAAATTCAGTCAATCCTTTCAGCGATTCTCCTAACTTACTGAGGACCAATACCAACACGTCCTTTTATTTTTGAAAGGAAAGGTGCAGGCAGAAATGAAGGCAAGCAGGCAAGTGGACAGCAAGAGAGAGGAGGAGGAAGCATTTTGCTTATTTTTACTTAGTTGTTCACATTCATTCCCCCTGCCACACAGCCGGGACTCAAAGCCAGGGGTCTGGGAACCGCACTTGTTTGGAGGGACTGACCTAACCGCTGCTCCACTGGGGCCACCCTGACGCTTGAGTTTGTCTTATCAGAATTTAAATCCTGTTAATATGAAAGTCCTTGCCCCATACAGGAAGAGAAACTAAGCATGACTTTACCTTCCTTAACCCACCTTCCACCTCTATCTTGCAATGCTCACTTTGCCATCCAAATTTGTGTGACTAAACATTTCTTTTGGTTGTCACTGCTTTCCCCCCTTTTATCTTGCTTCCAGTACATCATCACTTCCTCTTGAACTCACTGCTTTTTCTGAAATTTTCCACTTGCTTGTTCTAAACTGTATCAAAGAGTGGCCTTAGGAGGTGAATTACCTGAATCTTTAAATCTCACCCCTACAGCTAAATAATCATTCATCTGCTTATCTCTTCTCCGCTCAGAGCTGGACCCTTGGCTACAGGCAAGAAATTACTCTGGGATCTTTTTCTCTCATCTAGATTTGCTATGGAAAGTTGGATGTTAATCGGATGCTTATTCTTTTATATTCTTTTTAAAAGATTTTTTTTTGAGGATTCTTACTTTATAAGTAAACTTTTGGGTTCTTTCTGGAGACTTGTGATTTTCTCTAGCTCTTTGACACTTTAAAATTCCACTAATGTTTGTTTTCCCTATCATTCTCATGCTGTTCACACTTCAGCACGACATATTGTCTTTGGTTCTTAGTTCATATTTATGTTACAACATTCTTAGTAAATATCTTTTCACATGGTATTTCCCCACCCACTTTCTTCTTCTGAAAAATCCTATTTCCTAGAAATTGGAACTTTTATTTATATCTGTCAGGTCTTTTTTTTTTTTCCCCCGCTTAGCGTTTCTCTGTGTGTCGCTTACAGAAAGCTTCTGGGCTGGTATTTTCAGTTAATTTAATTTATTCTTTATTGTATCTAGCCTGCCAGTTAACGATGCTTTTAATTCTTTATTTCAATGATTATATTTTTCATTTCCCTCATTTCCAGTTAGGTTCTACTTCATACTGTCATCTGGCTTCAGGTTTTCAATATCTTCCCTTATTTTACCTAAGAATATTTATGCTTGTTTTACACGCCTTATTAGCTCTATTTCTTTGGGTATCGTTTCCTGCAAGCCCGAAGAGGTCTGAGTCTCCTGGGCCTGCTGACAATTTTACGCTTCAGAAAAGGTAACAATTCAGTGCTCCTTAAACCTGATAGTTTTAGATTCTTTTTCTTTGACCGTTGATTTAGAGGTGAAGTAGAGAAACTGATTTTTTTTAGCGCGCACGCGCACAAATGAGCAGGAAGGGAATTCCTGCTTCTGGCGACAGCAGGCAGTTTTCTAGCAAGTAATTTCTGTTAAGCGGCGTCTGTGTGTAGCAGACAACTGCGAATGCTCCTCCCCACCACCCTTTGGGCCCACCTGAGTTCACACGTACTCGGGACTGACAGTTCCCAGCACACTGGTCACCTCTCAACTCAGCACCCCAGGGTCTCCTCGGGGTTGCGCTGTCAGCCTTCAAACTACCTGGTGTCCAGACGCAAGAGCAAAAGTAGGTGGAGTTTCATGTCCCTCCTGTTTGGTTACCCAGAGAGACCCCAGTAGGACCGGGTCTCGGCTGGAGTCCACTGATTCACAGGCCTGTGCTGGCTTTCTCCCGCCTCTGACTCAGCCCTCCATGCCGCCGTCTTGCTTCCTGAGATCACTTCCCAAATGAGCTATGTCGCCCAAGTTGCTGACTCAGAGTCTGCTTTTCGGGAAACTCAAACAAAGTTGCCACTTCTTTCTAGATCTCGTTCTATTTTTATTTAAAATAATTTTTCAAAACTTGTCCTTTATTTTATTATTATTTTTTTTCTTAAGGAAAGGTGCAGGCTGGAATGAAGGCGAGCAGGCAGGCAGGAAGAGAGAGGAGGAAGAAGTTATTTTATTTAGTTGTTCATCTTGGTTGTCCTCCGCAGCCCCGGGAAGCGAACCCTGGTCCCTGCTGTGCATGTGGACGGAACTTGCCGGAGCCGTGGATCCAAGCGCTGCTCCACCAGGGGGCGCCAAGATCTTGCCTTCTTGCCAGGGCGCATTAAACAGTTTAAAATGAGAAGGCAATATCAGTTGCTTCTTTCCCAGAAAACATCGCTGCCGTTCATATTTTTATCTGAGCATATTTATCATATTTTAAGGCACAAGCAAGAAAACAGTGGAGGTAGGCGGTAAGGAGAGGGCTTCCAACAGCCTCCCTGCTGGATGCCATCTGCATTGTGAACACAGGACAGGACTGGAAGCTTCTGACCGGTTTCTCCTAGTGCTGCTCTAGTCCAGGGCTCCTTAGCTGCATTTGTAGGAGTCACCTGGGCAGCTGTGAAAATGCAGTTTCTGATTCAGCAGAGCTGGGGTGGGACCTATCTGTGTGTGTTGAGCAAGCCCAGGAAATGCTGACGGAATTGGGGGTTGTTCTTTGGGAGTGAGGTGTTAAAGATGGCCAGCAAGAGGGGTGACCTAAGGAGGTGCCCTTTCTCCTTTTTCTCTCCCAATTCCGTTCAGTTTGGCATTCTGAAAATAAGAGAATCTGGTGTGTCCTGATGGCTCAGGCGTTAAGCCTGCGCCTCTGGCATAGTCCAGGCAAAGCCCAAGGACTTGGGTTCATGACCTGGCACAGGGGAAGACAACCAAAAAAAAAACAACAACCTCCTCCTGCCTGCTTCCTTTCAGAAAACCCCCTAAAAAATCCTCAGCACAGATGGCTGACATCTGACTGTCTCTTGGCTTCGTAGCTGCTTATCTTTGGGGTGTGGTGGCTGCCGACATTAGTTCCTCCCAGACCGTCAACTGGGGTCAAGCTTTGCTCCATGCCAGGGACTGTCGATTCAAAACTGCGTGCCCCATAGGCCACTTGATCAGACCCCTCTACAACCCCTTTTCTCTCTGTTGTGTCAATTTTTAAAGGAAAGGTGCAGGCAGAAATGACAGTGAACGGAGGCAGGCAGGCAGGAAGAGAGAGGAGAAAGAAACACACACACACACATATATATATATATATATATATATATACGTATGTATGTATGTATTTATTTATTTAATCTATTTTTATTTGTTGTTCCTCCTGTCCCCAGGGTGTGAACTAGGATTTCTGGGTTGTTTGTAGACTGTGCCAGCTGAAAGCAGTGGCCCAAACCACTGCTCCACTCCACCCTGGTGTGTCCCCATTGTATACGATTTAAGTGTATGGGATACAAAGGCACGCCTTGGTGGAGCAGCGGTTTGGTCCACAGCTTTCAGGTGGCGCAGTCAGCATGCAGTCCAAGGACCTGGGTTCTCGTCTTGGTCTGGAAAGAGATATCATTGGCTGGGACATAGTCACCTGGCCTCCCTGAGCTGTGAGGGAGGCTGAAAGCCTAGTCTCCAGCTGGGTCACCATGCGTCCACCCAAAACTCCATTCCAGTGGAAAAATGGGAAAATACTTAGTGGAGGACAAGTAGGCATCAGTTACTAACGGTACCAGGAAGGGCAACTTCCATTCAAATGAGAAATCTTATTGTTGCTCAAATAAGAAATCTAACACAAGAAAATGTGTAAGAGAAGAAAGAAAATTTCCAATACAAAGCTTGGTCCGGTCTTTACTGCGTCTCAGTCTCACAGACCTTGTGGGGACACAGCCACAGAATCTGCAGTGCAGGTGTCTTATAAGATCCCTTGGTTAGAATCATATTTACCGGGGAATTTGTGTGGCGTGGGGTCTTGTCTACTCTAGGGCAGTGCTGCCTGTGAAAATGTCATCTGAGTCATCAATGCACACCTAGTGGGTAATTTGCATTTTTCTAGTGGTTGTATTAAAAAGGTAAAAAAGCAAACTATGAGACAGAGAAATTAGGAAAGCAACCCCGGGACACCCTGGTGGAGGCAGCCACTAAATCTGCTGCCTCCAGCCAAGTATAGTCCACATACATCCCAGAGACCAAGGTTTGCATCCCAGGACCGAGGGGGAACAACCGAGATGAACAGCTAAGTAAAATAAATAAAAATGCTTCCTTCCTTTCTTTTCTTGCCTGCCTCTGCTTGCCCTCATTCCCACCTGCATTTTCCCTTTTCAAAATAGAAAAGAACTGAAGCCATAAAATAAATAGAAGGTAGATAGCTTATTATAGATGATAAACTTGTTGACTTTGACCTTCAAGGTGTCTTTGTAGATATGTCTCCGGAGTCAAGGGAAACGCAAGCAAAAGTAAACAAATAGAAAATCAAGCTAAAAAGTGTCTGCACAGCCAAAGAAGCTGTGGTTAAAATGAACAGGCAGCTGCTGAGTGGGAAAAGATACCTGCATCTCCTATGTATCAGGCAAAGGCTGAATATCCAAAATACATGAAGAACTCATGCAACTCATCAACAAAAAGAACAAGCGATCTGAATGAAGAATGAGCAGAGGGTCTGAGCAGACACATCTCCACAGAAGACATACAGATGGGCAACAGGCACATGAAAAAATGTTCATCGTCCCTTATTATTAGGGGAATGCACATGAAAGCAATAATGGGATATCATCTCACATCTGTGAGAATGGCTGTTATCTAAAAAATAGCCAGGATCAGCAAAGATGTGGGGAAAAAGGAGCCCTCCTACGCCGTTGGCGTGATGCTAATGGGTGCAGCCATTATGGAAAACAGTATGGCGGCTCCTGAAATGATTAATAACAGCAGCGCACCCTTGTGGTTCAGAGACTAAGTGGCATGTAAAATCCGAGGACCCAGGTTTGAGATTTGGGGCCAGCAGGAGGGAATTAAAAAAACAAAACAAAACAACAAGAAAAAAAATTAAAAGCATAAAAAAAGAAAAAAAAGTAAAAATTCCATGTGGTCTACTTTTCCCACTTTAAGGTAATTACCTGAAAAAGATGAAAACATTAAATTCAAGCGATTTAGACATCCCCACATTCACGGAAACTTTATTCACCATAGCAAGGAAATGAAACAGCCTAAGTGCCCATCGACCCATGAGTGGATAAAGATGTGATAGAGATTCGAGTGGAATACTATGCAGCTGTTAAAAAGATGAAATCATGCCTTTTGTCACAGCATGGATGGACCTAGATGGGATTATGCTTAGTAAGATGGGCTGGAAGAAGAAAGATATCGTATAACATCACTCATGTGTGGTATATAGAGAAACCAGTTTTTTGTGGGGAACAAAAGGTAGTGTATATACAGATATTGATTTCTCAGGCTGTACACCTGAAATCTACATAATGTTATAAACTAATGTTGCTTCACTTTCAGAAAAGGAAGAAATGTAGTAAGCTGGATGACTGGAGATTCAAATCAGGCAGTGGCTAACCTGTGCCTCACAAAACCTCAGAAGGCAGATCAGTGTACGTGGAGTAATCCTGAGAGAGAATTGCAGAAGGCGATGGCAGCCGTGGATATTGGTGATTTTTTTTTTTTTTTTTTTTTTTTTTTTTAAGGAAGGGCACAGGTAGGAATGAAGACAAGTAGACAGGCAGGAAGAGAGAAGAGGAAAAAGCACTTTATTTAGTTATTCATCCAATTGCTCCTTCTGATCATGAGTCTCAAACCCAGGCCCACAGCTTTCATAGCCTGTACCTTAGCTGCCTGAGTCATAGAAGGGAGCTCTTGATTTATTTTTAAAGGAAAGTTGCAAGCAGAAATCAGTGTGGAGACAGGCAGGAAGAGAGAGGAGGAAGAAGCACGTTTTTATTTTATTTTTACTTAGCTGTTCATCCTGGAACCTGGGTCCTTGGGATGTATGTGGACTGCACTCCTTTGGAGGCAAGTGGCCTAACCACTACTCCACCAGGGCATTCCCAAGAAGCATTATTAATATTTTTGTTGAAACACTTCATTCGATTTTATTTAGAGGTTCACACTGGTTGTTTCTCAAGCCTCAGGTCTTGAACCCAGGATCTTGGGGTGTATGTGGGAGCCATTCCCAGGGTTTACTCGACTGCTAGGCCGCCAGGGTGCACCCCTATTATTTTTTATTTTAGTTGTACATCTTGGTTGTTCCCCCAGCCCTGGAAAGCGAACCTGGGACCTTGGGAAGTATGTGGACTGCGCTTGTCCAGAGGCAATGAACCCAACCACTACTCCACCAGGGCGAGCCAGGATTCTATATATTTTATCTATTTGTTCTTCTTGGTTTTTCCCCCTGGCCCCAGGATGCTATTTTTTTTTTTTCCCAGTCCTGGATCTTTAACCTGGGCCCATGATTTCCAGCCTGCACCTTAGCCACCTCTGAAGTTGGACTCAATGCATTTTCACTGCTGCAGAGCCACACATGGCTGGTGGCTGCTGAGCAGGTCTGAGGTGTCAGGAAGAGACCTGAGCAAAAGACTTCAAAAGAGTGAGAATGTGGCGCCCCCCTGGTGGAGCAGCGGTTAGGTCAGTCACCTCCAAGGAGCACAGTCCACATACCCAGGGTTTGAGTCCTGGGTTGGGGGTGGGGAAAAAGCAAGTGTGAACAGCTAAATAAAAATGAATAAAATGCTTCTTCCTTCTCTCTCTGCCTGCCTGCCTGTTCACGCTCATTCCTGTCTGCACCTTTCCTTTAAAAATAAAACCCTCAAAACTACCAAACTGAGATGCATACAACCCCTCCCTGCCATTCCATCTCGAGAATGTAATCTGTGACAAGTCCTAGTTTGTAGGGACCAGAGTGCACAAACCAGGGTGCTGTCTGTGGTTGAAGCCAAAAACCCTCTAAACCTTCTAAAATTTCACCACTAGAGAGGTGATTGAATCAACAGTTACCAAACTGTAATGAATTTATTTAGCTCTGAAGAAACAAGGTGTTTGGAGATGCATGTCCAGATATGTTATTCTGACAATGAGACGGTGATAAAAGCAAACAGTGGGACCTGACGGAGGACTGCAGGTTATTTCACGGAGTCATCACTGGTGCCAATTTTCTCAATTCAGTGATTGCGCTGTGGTTATGACAGAGTCACCTGCTTTTACGACACATACCCTGAAGAATTTGGGGGAAACAGAGCAGAGATGTCTCCAATGCACTTGCAAGAGATCCAGGGGAAATGTAGGTAGAGAGAGATGTACAGACCTCGTGCATTAGTTTTCCAGCGCGTGTCAGACCGCAGTTACAGAGGAGAGTTGATATTTTTTTAAAGGAAAGGTGCAGCAGGAGTGATGATGAGCAGAGGCAGGCAGGAAGAGAGGAGCAAGGAGAATTTAACATTTTCAAATTTTTTATTTAGTTGTTCACACTGGTTGTTCCCTCTGCCCTGGGATACAAACCTGGGTCCTTGGGAGATGTCTGTGGACTGTGCTAAGCTGGAGGCAGTGGGCCTAACCATTACTCCACTAGGGTTGAGGAATGCTGGCAGCCAGCAGAAGCTGGAAGAGGGAGCAACAAATTCTTCTGGAGAATTCAGTGAAGAATCCTGTCCTGCTCTCGAGAACTGTGAGAGAATAAACTTGTTTTAAGCCACTTAGCTTGTGGCATTTATTAAAAGCTGCTCCAGGCAACAGATAAAGGATGCTCTGCCACCCCAGGCTCACACACATCTCCATGAGAAGCCAGAGTGAGGCTGGAAAAGATAAGATGTGGCCCTTTTTTTCAAGTCAGAGGGTTGTGGCTTGGGGAGCGGCGGGTGCCAGCTTCAAGATCCTGGGAAGGAAGATTCCAGTCCCTGAGTGCTGGGCCACCTACACAGACCTGCTTTCCCTCTCTGATCCTCAAAGCAATCTGGTTGGGAAATGGGGGCTCAAGGCGGTGTGGGGGAGAGGGAGCCAGCATGGCTGGGGTCCTTTCATCTGACTTCCACTCCCCTTGTGCAAGGACTTTCCTCAGTTTGCGGTGTGTGGAGCCATCCTGCTGGGACTGGGAAGAGGTGTGCAGGGCTCCCGGGGTGCCCGCCCCACAGACAGAGCCTGGACGGGGTGTCCAGTATTCAGACCAATGAGAGCCCCAGAGGTCACAGAATGATCACTTCCTCCCTGACTATCGGCCGCCCTCCCTGGGCTGTAAAAACCACAGACCTCAGTAGAGAGGCCACCTTCGGACAGAGGGGAGCCCGGCAGCCCAGAAGATGGTGAGTCTAGAGGGGCAATGGTGGGGGGTTCCCGTCCTCACAGTCTCTTTTCTGTGCCCCTTTCTCTGTCCCCGCCTCTCCCCTCTCTCTGCCCTCCATCCTCCTTTCCTCTTGCACCCTCACCTCGGCTCTCACCCTGGTTGCAGAGCAAGACTGAGCTGGTCTCAGGAGGCACTGCGATGCCCAGGTCTGCGTCACGTCACTACCCCAATTCCACTTAACATTTTTTATTGTAGGAAAGGTGCAGGCAGGAATAAAGGCCAGGAGGCAGGTGGGCAGGAGAGAGAGGAGGTCATCTGTATTGTATTTTTATTTAGTTGTTCACACTGGTTGTTCCCTATTCCTGGGATGTGAACCTGGGTCCTTGGGATGTATGTGGACTGTCTGACCAGAGGTGGCCGACCCAAACACTGCTCTACCAGGGGGCTGCCAAAAAAATATACTTCTTTGATGTGGCATTTATAGGACCTTCCAACTTGTTGATCATCTGCCAGCCATGCTGACTGTTCATTTCTGATGTGGAGCACACACCCTCCTTCTCACTTGGGGACGTCCGTCCTGAATGCAGGACTCTCGCTCCAGGCACCCTAGGCTGCCAGTTGTTGAGAATTCAACTCTCAGATGCTCTCTTCGCTGTCTGCCACTTGCTCACTGCAAGAGGGCATGGATAGACCTCTTCAGCTCTCTATAGCCTCAGTTTCCTCATCTGTAAAATGGCAGCCATCATGGAGCTGTTCTGTGAATTAAATGAGATAATACACGAAAAGGACCTAGAATAGAGTTGAGTGATTGTGATTACTAGTCTCGTAGGCACCACCTCTTCTTCCCCTCTTCTCATGTGATCTACTTAAGTGTCCTTCCTGCCCTGTGCATGCCACTGCTACCCCTCCCATCCCCTGGTCAGGTCCAGGCTGCTGTTCTTCCCGGCGACTCTTTCGGCTCCTTTCTGCACTAATCAGACAAGGGCTCTTAAAATGAATGTGTGGCACCCCCTGGTGGAGTAGTGGTTGGGCCCAGTCCACATACATTCCAAGGTCACAGGTTCATATCCTGGGGCCGGTGGGAACAACCAAGATGAACAACTACATAAAACAAAAGCTTCTCCCTCCTCTTTCTGTCTGCTCGTCTTTGCTTATCTTCATTACTGCCTGCACCTTGCCTTAAAAAGAAGAATCTAGAATGGCATGAAATTAGAAGTTCATACCTATCAGCCACAATTCAGGGCTGAACCGCCTCGGATGGACTGGTGGCTGCCATCATGGATGGCACAGGTCTAGAACATTCCCATCAGCTCAGAAAGTTCTAGTGGATGGCGCTGCTGCTTTATTTCTCCAGAACCTTCTCCTGACTCCACACCAGGCTGGACTCGACGCGAAGTGCTCTCAGGCCTCCTGACTGTCGAGTGCTGTCTCTTTCCCTGCAGACTTTTGATGGGCTGCAGCCAGGGTGCCCAGGACCCAACGCCCTCGTCAGTTCATGTTTGTGGGATGAAGAATGAGTCGTAGAATCTTTCCTAGACTTCTAGAACTAGAGAACAACACCTTCTTCCATCTGTTCTAGAAGCGATTCATAATCTGGGAATGCCCACTGCACTCATATTTATACTTCCTCCTCTTCCTCTTTTCTTAAAGGAAGGAAGAAAGGGAAAGGAGGAAGAAGCATTTGTATTGCTTATTTTGGTCTCACCTCTGCACGCCACGAACCTGGCTCTTTGGTTTCACAGGGTCTGCACCTTAGCCACCTCAGTCGCCTGAGCCACAAAGGGGCTGTAGTTCTTCATGTCAGATGAACTTTTAAAGCATCTGTGGTGAAAACCTTCTTTCCAGGGGCTACCTCCTGCTTCCCGTCCCCAGGGTCAGCCTCTGGTACAAGTCCCCTCTCTCTCCTTGTGGAGTCACCTTGTGCGTACACAGCTCTGTCCCTCACGCACACACTCAGACAGGAGCACAGAGGGATAGAATGATAGGGACGGAGGCAGTGGGAGAGACGGAGAGGGACACAGACAGAGGCGGGCAGAGAGAGGTCAGTGGGAGAGGGAGGGATGGAGGAGAGAAGGACTTTCCTCTTTTGTTGTAAATTGCTTTACCCTTCGGGGGCTGTCTTCCTGTACTTTTCCCTAGAGGCGGGGCCCTGCATCCACAGCCTCCTGTGTCCTTCTGACTGCAGAGTGTTCCTGTCCCTCTCACTGCACATTTCGGTCATTTCCAGTCAGGGTGGGGATGTTGCAAGAACAAAACCTTGCAAGCCATTTGCATCAGGATGGTCCTGGAAACCACAGGGTATCAGAATCAGCATCTTTTTTCCTGCCAGTGAGCTCATGCCTGCAAGGGAGCATGTCAGCTGTGGTGACAGGGAGATCCCCCTTTGGGTCTGAGTCAATGCGCCTCCAAGGATGGCCAGGAGCTGGCGCACCCAGCAGAGTCCAGATATTTAAGGGCAGAGCCGCCTGAGAGGGTGGTGGGTTCCTGCTTCAGAAGGGGCTTCTTCCTCCTCCCTCTACCTCCCAGCCTCTGCTCGCCTTCACGCCTGCTGCTCCTTTGCTTTAGGAGAGAGAAAAAAAAAAGGCATTTTATTTCATCTGTTTTGTTTAGTTGTTCATCTTGGTTGCTCCCCCAGCCCAGGGTCACGAACCTCGGTCCTTAGGATGTGTGTGGACTGTTTCAGCCAGAGGTGGTGGACTTCTTTGCTAGGCCACCAGGGCACACCCAGTTCCCATGTACTCTTTGCTCGTTACAGATTCTCCAAATTTGCCCTTTTTATCTATCTGTCTATCTATCTATCTATCTATCCACCCATCCATCCATCTCCATCCATCCACCCATGCATCCATCTCATCCATTCATGAATCCATTCATCCATCCATCTCCATCCATCCATCCATTCATCCATCCATCCATCCACCCACCCACCCACAGTCATGCATCGCTGAAAACATCTCGGTCAGTGTCAGACCACCCACACAAGATGGTCCCAACAGGCTATACACTTAGGTGTGCGGTTGGCTCTACCATCTAGGTTTGTGTAATCACACTCCAGGGCATTCACACAATGACAGTCGCTTAAGGACACATTCCTCACAACATCTCCCTGTTGGTCAGGGGTGCGTGACTGTGTCCTCTATCATCTCTTTCCTGACTTGTTTGAAAGTGATAAGCTTCCTGCCCCTAAAAACACGTGTCTATTTCCTACGAGTAAAGACACTCGCCTGCGGAGACCAGAACAGCGGCCAGTGACAGGGAGTTGAGCTTTCAGCCTGACACGCCTGTTGTTTGTAGTTTTATAGTCCAGGGCTTTTATTTACTTATTTTTCACACCTCTCACACCCTGAATTCACAAGGAGTGGGCTCCAGCAGTGGGCTCCTTCCCGGTGGCTCTCACACAACGGTGCTTTCCACATGGAGCAGGCGGGCCCTTCAGTGGACCCCACGGGCTTCCTTCCCTTTCTGATCATTTTCCTCCACGCGCTTCAGGCAGCTGTCTCGGCTCTGAGTGCCTAATATGCTCCCTATGAGCACGAGTTCTCTCAGCAAGAATCTTTCCCTTTACTTGCCTACAACAATCCACGTGTGTGCTGAGTAATATTGTGGACGATCCCGTGGCGCCTGGGGACGGCGTGGGGCATCCCTTTCTGAACACGGCCCCTTCCCTTGATGTCTGCAACATCACCTTTCTGGCAGACGTGTGTACATGCGGCCAAAGGAACAATTCACGTTTCCTGAAAGGCTGGAGCACACACAGCAGGGCCTCGCCTCTCTCCCTGTGTGTCGGTCATTGCGGCGAATTCTTGCAAGATGGCAGGCGTAGCCCTAAGGGCTCCACCTGACGCTCTGAGCCAGTCCCTCTGAAGTCAGAGACGCTGGGTTCTCCCAGGAAGGCTCTTTAGCGTCCACTTGTCTTTCCTGCTCCAGGATCCAGTCCAGATGCCACATCCATTGTCCTGCCTCTTTTGTGTCCCTTTGCCTGGGACAGCCTCTCAGTCTTGTCTTCATGACAGTGTTTGTTTTCTCAGTGAGTAAAAGTTGCCTAACAGGTATATGACCACTTTGGAGTGTGCGCTTCCCTTCGTCTAGAGCATTCACGTACTACGCCATCATCACTTCTCTTTCCAGAACATTGTCTCACCCTGAGAAGAAACCCTGTTCCCCTATCCCAGCCTTGACAACCACCAACTCATCTCTGTCTCTTGCTGTCCCCACCTATTGCCTCTGCTCAGAGATGGAGACCTTGGAATGAGGGTAATTGCAATGGCTAGGTGGCTAGGAATTAAGCAGGAAAGAAGAAGGCACAGAGCAACAGAGCAGAAACAGAACTTGCAGAGATTCACACAGACTTCTAGTGAGCAGGACAGTCGGGACCTGCCCTAGTGCCATGCTGGAACCCAGGGCAAAAGGACACATGTGTGCCCCGATCTACATTAGCAACTCACATTCCCATCATTTGAGTCAAGTAGAAAAATACATAAAGCTCCTGGCCCACCCTGCTGAAGTAGTGATTTGGTTCATTGCCTCTGGCCAAAGCACAGTCCACATACATCCCAAGGACCTGGGTTCGTATCCTGGGTCAGGGAAGACAACTGAGATAAACAACTAAATAAAAATGAAAGAAAATGCTTCTTTCTTCTCTCTCCTCCTGCCTGTCTATCTGCTCCCTTTCGTTCCTACCAGTGCCTTTCCTTTAAAAAATAGAGAAATAAAAAAATTTCTACCCGCATGCCCAAGCCAGTACCCCCAAACAGGCCTCTAGCATGACCCTAATACCTGATGTTTGTGGTAGGAACCTGCAAGGACCTACCGCACCGGGAATGCAAATGTGGGTCCCACACACAGATGCAGGGCTGTTAAACCATCAGCTACAACCTGCCTTCATTTCCATTTTAGATTTTTTTCCCACCATGAATAGTTTTTGGTGTTCATGTTGACTCTGTAAAATATTGCATCGAGAGATCCCCTAGGCTGATGACTGTGTGCTGTTGGTGCCCTGGCCCTCCCCACCTTAAGTGTTTTGCCTGACGGGGAGGCACTACTGACCACTTACTGGGGAGCCACTCTGGGAGCACAGAGCTGCCCCCACAGAGCTGCTGGGGAAAGGCAGGACGGAGGAGGATGCTGATGGTGGGTGATGGTGGGGGTGGGGTGACCACACAGAAACAGCTCTTCCATGTTTTGGTGGCACTGAAAGCATCTAACAAGCTTTAGGCCACAGTGGGCCAACCATGCTTGCTGTTTTCAAAGGGACAGTTCCTTTTTTTTTTTTTTTTTTTTCACATTTCCTTACCACTCCATTGTTTTCATATAAACCTTCATTCTGCCCTGTTTTTAATAAACCAGGGCTGTCTTTACTGTGGAGAAAAAGGGGCAGTTGAGTTACCCCGGGCTCTGTCTGCTGAGGGGCCCAAAAGCAGCTGCCCCTGCTGCCCTGTGTTAAAGACGGCCCTCATCAGTGCTGACTGCGGTGGGCCGTGGCTGCGACTGCTGTTCCCGCCCTGGTGAGGAAACAGGGGCCTCGGGAAGAGGATTCCCCATTCCCACCCCTGTGTGCACCTGTTTCTTCAAAAGGAGCAGAACACTGCACATGGTCACGCCTCAGGGAAGTGCTCTGGTGGTGATCTCTGGCGCTGGGCACATTAATGGGCATTCCTTGCACTGAGATGGCTAAACGGCACATGGATTAGGCGGACATTCAGAGTGGGGCTGACGGGGTGCCAAATTAGGTTTTCACCTAAGGTGCCAAAAGTCTTTGCACCAGCCCGGTCCATTTATATGAAGTCCCACTGGAATATACGTCATTACTATGTGATGGCTGACGATCATCATATACTCCTTACTTGTCGCTGCCTGGCTGCTCTGCTCCTGCTCAGATTGCTCCACCTCCTCCCCTGCCCTTAGATGCCAGTGCGTAGCCTGTCCCATTTTGCCATCTCAGTGTCCTGTCTTTGTCTCAAAGAAATATGGTCAGCCTATGCTATGGGCATTGATCAATCAGAATGAATCAGAGCTAAGTTTAACCATTTGGTTGCTGGATCATGGTGAAGCTGGGGAACTTTAGGGAGAGGTAGCTGGGGACAGGGATCCCCATCAGCATAGATGGGTTTCCGATACTTTAATAAGTGGCATGACATGCCAGGTGTCACTCAGCCCTCAGCATGCCCGCTTCTGGGAGCCCTAGAAGTGGAAAGACAGGTTCAAAGCCACCAGTTCTGAGCACCCTGCAGGCACAGGTCTCTGACCCACATTGTCCCCATCTCTCTGACTCTACCCAGGACATCATTAATATTAGCACCAGTGACTACCCCGATCATTATGACAACTGGGACACAGACACTCCGGTGGATGGCCCTTCCAGCGCCCCGAAGAAGCTGCCTGCGCAGCACGTGGCCGCTTTGGTGATGAATGTAGCCATCTTCCTGGTGGGAGTGCCCGGCAACACCCTGGTGCTCTGGGTGACGAGGTCCGAGATCAAGCGAACCATCAACGCCATCTGGTTTCTCAACCTGGCCTTGGCAGACCTGCTCTCCTGCTTGGCCCTGCCCATCATCATCACCTCCATCATCCTGCACAACCAGTGGCCCTTCGGCGACGCCGCCTGCCGCATCCTGCCCTCTCTCATCCTGCTCAACATGTATGCCAGCATCCTGCTCCTGGCCATCATCAGCGTCGACCGCCTCGTCCTGGTATTGAACCCCATCTGGTGCCAGAACTTCCGAAGGACCCACCTGGCCTGGGGGGCCTGCCTCCTGGCCTGGACCCTGGCCTTGCTGCTGACCATCCCGTCCTTCAAGTTCCGGGTCCTGAGACAGGATCACTTTTCTCTCACGGTGCACTGTACCATCTACTATGGAGAGCACGGTGACCGTCTAGAGAGGAACGTGGCCTTCATGCGGCTGTGCCTGGGCTTCCTGCTGCCCCTGGTCCTCCTGACAGTCTGTTACACTTTCCTGCTGCTGCGGACTTGGAGTCGCAAAGCCACGCGCTCGGCCAAGACGCTCAAGGTGGTGGTGGCGGTGGTGGTCAGCTTCTTCGTCTTCTGGCTGCCTTACCACGTGTCGGGGGTGATCCTGGCCGTGTCCCCTCAGCGGTCAGGCATGTTCAAACTCGTTTCCAGCTACGACCCTCTCTTTGTCGCCACTGCTTATGTCAACTGCTGCATCAACCCTGTTATTTACGTGGTCGCCGCCAGGAGCTTCCACGCCCGCTTCCTCCTGTCCCTGCCCACCAGCCTGCGGAAGGTGTTGATGTCGGAGGAGTCTGGCGTCCAGGACAGCAGGTCCCACACGCTCTCCACGGCCGGCAGCGTGGCCATAAAGAGCCAGGCTGTGTGAGAGGAGCCCCTGCCCGCCGGTCAGCGTCTCCGGGCGCCCCCACCATCTGTCGCGGGCACCGTCTGTCTCTTCTTTTGATTCAGTCCTGGGGGAGATGATGTTTCCAGGGAACTCTTCTCCCTTCTGTTTTCCCCAACCCTGTCTCTCTGTTCCTCGTCCCCTAATGAAACTTCCCTGCATCCAAGGACTTTGACGAAGGAAGCGAAGCCATCAGCTAGAGCGCCTCGCCCGCCGCAGCGTAGTGTCCGCCGTGCGGTCTGGAACCCACGGAACCGGAGAAGGAACTTAAGACCCTTCGCCGCGCGAGCGCGAGCATTTCAAGCCCAGTTCTGTCTTCCGTTAGGGACGCGCGGTAGGAAAAGCGAACTGGCGTCTCCAAGTTATTCTTCCTTTGGACAAAACAAAGTCCAAAGTTGATTCAAACAAACAAACAAACAAACAAAAACCAGCAAGTTAAATTCTTACTTAACAGGGTTTAAAAAACAAGGTGTGAGGTACAAAGATGTTAGGCGGTGTGTCCCGCTGGGGAAGGTTTCAGCATAATCTGCCAGCATCCCAAGGTCCCGGCGGAAACAATCAAGACCAACAACTAAACAAAATAAATAAAATGCTTCTTCCTCCTTTGTCCTCCTGCCGGTCTCTGCTCATCTTCACTCCTGCCTGTGCTTTTCCTTAAAAGAAAAAAAAAAGATGTTTTGTGCTTCTGGCGCGAGGTCGTGGGCTGGGGACAGCTTTTCCATCGTCGCCGATTTTCTGTTTGAACTTGGGGGAAAAAAATCGCACTTTTCATTTTTGAGATGATTGGCGATGAATATGCAGTTGTAAGGACACAGAGGGATTCTGGGTGCCTTTGACCTACTGCCCTCAAGAGAAACATCTTGCAAAAGGATGTCACGCGGTCCTGGCCAGAATGTCGACATTGATACAGGCTGTCTCCATCACCACCAGGATCTTGTGACACTGCTGTTTGGGCCCTGCCAGCCCCTCCAGCCTCCCCAGCCTTGTCCTGGACAGGAAACAACACGGCGACTCTCCATCTCTAACTCTGTCTTTTCGAGACTGTCCAGGGTGTGGGCAAGTCGGGTAAAGAGACTCCACTGTATGGTGGTGGATGGAAACCAGGTTCTGGGTGGCGATTGCACTGGAACAAATCCGAATGTGGAACATCTGGCGGTGCACCTGAAACCTGCATAGAGCTGTGAGTGAATGTTGCTTCAGTTCAAAAAATAATGTTATGTCAATGCAATCACGCAGCACGCGGCCTTGGATCTTTTTAAAACACCAGTCTATGGTGTACCCTGGTGGAGCAGTGGTTAGGTCAATCGCCTCCAAAGGATGCAGGTCACAGCCCTGGGTTCGACTCCTGGGTCCGGGGGGAAACCACCAATGTGAACCACTAAATAAAAATAAGATAAAGTGCTTCTTCCTCCTCTCTCTCCCTGCCTGCACCTGTCCTTTAAAAGCACAAGCCCAGTACGCAAACCTTGAAGGAAAATAAAAAAGAATAACTATCGAGATGCTGTGATATTTAATTGACATTAAAAGATTTCCGGGCATGCCTGATGGAGGAGTGGTTGGGTCTGCCGCTTTTGGCCAGCACAGTCCATGTGCGTCCCAAGGACCTGGGTTCTTGTCCTGGAGACAGGACGAACTAGGACGACAAACAACTGAAAAATAAAGTGCTTCCTCCTCCTCTCTGCTGACTGCCTCTGCACATCCATTCCTTCCTGTAACTCTTCTTTAAAAAACATGTATTATGTATTTATATGTTTTATATAGAAATGTTTGTACATATAAATATGTGTGTGTGTCCTAAGCATCTAGAACCACAGCTAGGCTTGTGGAAGAGCCCATGTGTGGTTTTGATAGTAAATGCTGGTACCTGGAGCAGACCCCTGGCAGCGAGGTCACTCGGGGAAGACCTGAGTCCCAGATACCTTCTGGTCTAGGGGTCTCTGGTGCCCCCCAGAAAACGCTTGTGATCCTGGATAGCTCTGCTCCTTCAAAGCCAGCCTCTGGCTTCCTGCCCTCCTCCCTGGCTGGCTTTCCTCCTCCTTTGGGGCTGGTCCTCCCTGCCTCCCCCATGGCTTCTGCCTCTGCCTTACGTGTCAGCTTTCCTGGGTCCTCTCTAGAATATGACTCTCACTGTCATGATTTCACCCAGTTCTTTCACAGCTCTCTCTCAGGGGGCGGTCTCTGCACCCCCTCAACTTGCCCCAAATGACCTCAGCAACTTTCCCCAAATCTCCCCCTCCCCTCATATCCCCATCCCAGGGAACCCTGCCGTCCACCCAAACACTCAGACCTGCACTCTGAATCATCACTGAGTGCCACCCTTTTCTTACCCCACACCCTGTCCATCCTCTCCCAGCAGGTCTCCGCTTCACCTCCTGCCAGGTCTCCCAACTGCTCAGCCTGTTTTTCAAAGACCATGCCTGCCCCTATTCTACTTTCCTTCAGGGTATAGCCTCTTCCAGGAAGTCCTCCCTGACTTCCTCCTTTGCTTTCCACCCCCACACTCTATCTTTCTTCCTGGCCGCCCTCTACCTTTCCTGGTTAGGGAAGGGAGTTGTAGGTAGTAAGATCTTTCCTGCACACTGTTTTGGGACAGGAAGGCTGTCCCAAGGATGGGGCCGCACAACGCTTTTCTGGAAACACTCAGAGGCCTGTGAGTGGGTCCCAGGTGGCTTCTCCAGGAAGGAAGTGGGTTGAAGAATTGGGCAATTGCCAAATCTGTGGCCCCAGGAAATCTGATGAGCTAACAAGTTCCAAAGAGGAAGTGGTGAGTCAGGAAAATGCATGTTGGATTCAGCTGAGTTCCCCACCCAGTCAATCAAATGTCCTGATGCCACCCTGCTACTTCTAAGATGGAACTCCACAGGGCCTCCTCCCCTCTCTACCAGGAGGCCCTTCCTCACTGGATGAGTGCTGCCTAATAGGAGTCTAAACGGAACCGTGTAAGTGATTTTACATTATCCAGCAGTCCAGCCAGAAACAATCAGAGAAACAAAAAGAATCAGGTAAAATTAATTTGGGTGATATCTTTTATTGAGCCCCATATATTTGAAATATTATTTCAATGTGTGGTCAGTAGAAAAACTTACTGTGCGATGTCACACTTTTTTAACACGAAGCCTTCAGACACCGGTGTGTGTTTCACACTCACTGCCCGTCTCATGTGAGATCCACCACATTGCAAAGCTGACGTGGCCAGTGGCGACCGTATTGGACAGCTCAGGGCTAGGATTCCTCCAGTGACAATCTGAGCAGGTACAAAATTCTAGCATTCTGTGTTTCTCACACCCCAAGGTACTCGTGTGGCTTTATGGAATCTCCTGATTCAAATGGTCTGTGGCGAACATCATAGACTCTCTTGGGTCAAAGTGCCTACAATCCAGCATTCCTAGGGTCTGTAATTACAACACTCTATCCTTCACAGTCTTCCACCTAGATGAAGAGGTCTGTCTGCAAGCTCTGGCCCCTGGGCCAGATGTGGCCCACAACTTGGTTTTGTAAATGAAGTTTTATTGGAACTCAATCACGGAAATTCACTCTGTGGCTGCTTTTATGTCACCAGGATGGAGGTGAGTAGTTAGACAGCATGAATCACCTCCTGAGCAGCAAAAATAAAAAAATTTACTTTCTGTCCCTTTACTGAAAGTTTTGGACCCTTGATCTAGATATTCGAAGATGTTGAGATGACTAGTGGTTTTGACAGATATTTAATTTTGTGCTTTATATCTTACATTCATGTCATGGACACTGCTTTCCACACATTGGATATCACACAACGGGTGCATCCCTGTGGCCCAGCATCTGAGATACAGGCCATAGAAAACCCTAGTTTGTGACCCGAAGCTGGGGAAAGGCAAATAAATAAATACATAAAAAAATCACAGAATAATAGATACATGTTTTTTCAGAAGGGTCATAGTTTCCCCAACTTAGCCATTCGCCCTGTCCTACTGAGTTAAAATCTATGGAATTTCTGAACTTCACCGTATTGTGGGGTGATGGCTTCTTTCTCTCTTGCTTTTAAAAAATGATGGTAACACATATAACATAAAACTCGCCGATAACGACGTCTGGTCCATTGACAATGTGGTGTAACCATTACTGCAGTCGGACATGTTCCTCAACGCCCCCACCCAAAAAAAAAAAAAAAAATCCCCATCCCCTTAAGCCCTGGGAACCCCTGACCTGCTTTCTGCTTTTACAGATTTGCCAAACTCCAACCTATTTTGAGTCACGCAAATGGCGGTTTCAGAGGCCTGAGCAACCTGCCAGGTGCCCCATTTCTACTGGTGTCCACGGACCGGCATTCAGCATCTCAAAGGTGACCGTGAGAGGAAGCCCCTCTATCCTCAACAACTGTGTCCCCCACCTCCTCCTCCCCAAGGGCCCGTGGAGACCCCCAGGCAGGACTCCGAGCTCAGGCCCTCTGAATTGGAGACACGTTTCTTTAGAGACTAGTGGCTGAGGAGTTTATGCAGACCCAGGATCTGAGAACTGCACCGCTGGAGACACTTTGGATGGGAGACGGTTCAAGCTCCTTTCGTGGGCTTCTTCCATCTTCGCATCTTTTTCCGGCCAGGGCGGGTTCTCCGGCAGGATGTGGGAGATGAAGAGGGCCCCAAGCATGGAGCGGGGTGTGCAGAGAATGTTTATTTTTACTGGGGGGACAGGCGGTCCCTCAGAGAGGGGCCAGGAGACAGTCTGACCCAGTGAGTAATCATAATTTTTAGAGACGAAGCCGGGAGCAGTTGGAGTATCAGCGTGTATGGGTGTCCGGTCGGCCACAGAGCTGGGGAGTGTGGTTCAGGGACACTTACCAGGACCATCCTGGTCACAGGGAACATAAAACCATAGGCCAGGGTCACCCAGCGAGTTGCAGGCCCGTGACTCACGAGCAGCTTCCTCGCCGATGTGATTTTATTCTCTGAACAATGAGTTGTATACACACTCACACACACACACACACACACACACACACACACACACACACACACAAGCATCTTAACTGCTGAAGAAGCTTCCCAGGTCAAAGGAGAGTGGCTTCCTCTCACTAAACCTGCATTCTTAATGGAAACATCTAGGAATTTACAGTGTGTGTGCTCACCCTGGTGGAGGCGAGGTTGGCCCTGCTGCCTCTGGTCCAGTGCAGTCCACATGCGTCCCAGGGATTTGGGGGAGCAGCCAAGATGAACAACTTAATAAAAAATAAATCAAGCGCGTCTTCCTCCTCCTGCTCCCTGCTTGCCCACTCTCCTTCATTCCTGCCTGCACCTTTCCTTCAAGAAAAAAAAAGCCTTTATCATAGATCCTTCTTGCTGGTGGTAGTTTGACAAACATGCCCATCAGTTACCCTGTGCGACAAGAGCTGTTGTGTCTGAAATCTCTCCACTCATTCAATGCTCACGCTCTTGACAGAAAGAAATCATCGCTGTAAAGCAAAGTCAAATTTAAGAACAACAATTAGACAAAAATAAAGAATCTCATTAAGACATGATTCAGAGTCAATTTGAGGATTTGAAACCAGAGGTTTAAGCCCAGGGGAAGCAGCCTCCGTGGCTTCACCCCGACTTTGAGAGATGTGCTTCAGGTTTGTTTTTAAAGGAAAGGTGCAGACTGGAATGAAGACGAGCATGCAGGCAGGGAGAGAGAGGAGAAAGAAGCGCTTCTTTATTTTATTTAGTTGTCATCTTGGTTGGTCCCCTGGCCCTGGGGACCTTGGGATGACCGTGGACCATTTACCTGCTAGGCCACCAGGCCACGCCTGATTTCAATTTTTACATGATTTATGCAGACTGGCTGACAGCAAAAAGGGTATATTAATCATTCTCTAACAAAGAAAACATGTCAACTGAGATAGCTGATTAGTTTAGAACATTTTTAAAGATAAGTAAAGACAAGTGTGTGAGAAATTGCGAAAGACCAAGATTACTCCATTTTTTTTTTTTTTTTTTTTCAGGAATCTGTGCAGTGAGGTGATGTGGTCGGAAATATATCTTTTCTGTCCTTTGGCAACTGAGACGTGACATGGATTTCTTTCTTATTATTTTTGGAGGGGGGTGCGTCCCTGCTGCCTGTTTTCTTTTTCTTTTATTTTAAGGAAAGGAATAAAGCTGAGGAGGCAGGCAGGCAGAAAGAGAGAGGAGGAAGAAACATTGTATTTATTTTCATGTAATCGTGCTTTCTGGCCATGAACCTGGGTCCTCGGGAGGCATGTAGTCCACGTCCGGTGGTTTTCCCTGCTAAGCCACCGGAGCCTGCCAGACTTGTTTTTTAATTTCATGCCTCCACAGTGTCTCAGAGCTCTGCAGCTGTTATTTTTGCTTTCATAGCAAATGTCCACTTCACAGAGAAGAAAGCTGAGGCTCAGAGGGACTGAGGCCCTGAAACTTGGCAGCGGTGGACCTAGGAGAGGAATCTTCCCATTCCATCTCTGGAGTGACTGCTGTCCGCCTGTCTGCTCTGTTGGGAGGGAGGTTAAACGGTACAGCCAGCATTTTCCCCTTTACACATGGGTGTTCACAGCAGCTTTCCTTACAGGAGCCCAACTGATGAATGGAATGATGGAATCAACACGGCATCAGCTGATGGAAAGAAAAATGTTTATTTTTCGTCCCAGGACGATCTTAGTTTAACATTATGCAGATTTCAAATGCATCCTTGTAAATAAACGGCATCACATCTTCCCATTTTCAAGATGGAAAATCGAGGGCAGCAGGGATCTTGGGATTGTATTCTGTCTGCCTTGGAGGCCTTGGCCTTTTTCTGGGGGTGAATGCCGAGGAAGGAACAATCTAATCTGTCCTGGAGGCTCAGCAGGAAACAGCTGAGCACACAGTGGGTAGCGGGCAGGGTATTGGTGAGCAGGACCTCAGAACCCGCTGTGGGGTGAGTGAGTCCACCCCGAAGGTCACGTGCAAAGCGACTGGGGCTGCGGTCGGCTCTCCACCCATCTGAGTCCTCTCCAGCCTCGCCTGTTGCCAGGTAACTTGGGGACATGTGATTCATGGAAAGAACACAGACACATACACCCTGGATGTGGGAAAAGCCACTGCTGGTTTTCCCTCGTTCTGAAGGGTGGTTGGGAACAGCGAGGTGGCAGTCCCCAGCCGCTCCCCTTGGAGCCTGGCGAAGGGAAGGACTAGAAAGTAGCTACAGGACACGGGGGAGAGAGACTCTGTAGATTTTCCGGCTCAGCTGTGGTCCCATATCCTGCTCCCAAGTTTGGCCAAAGGGGGAACCACTTGCAAGAGACGGTAAGGACGAAGGGAAGATGGGAGGGACAAGGGAGCGGGGGAGAGGGTGTCATCATCTTGACCTTTTAGACTTACTTTCAGAGCTCGAATTTGAGAAGTGACCATGTGGCAATCACATTGGGATGCCCCCCCCCCCAGACTCCCAGACTCTGAGAAGCGACTGGGGCAGCCCCACAGGAAAGCTCTTGTCGGTGGGCCTGCATGTTATCACCCTCAGGGTGTGGCAACATTTTGACAAACCTGCAGGAATTCCTGCAGCACCTAACCAGCCCACCATACAGGACCCTTCAACTCACTGAGTTTTTACGAAAAGTTCACTTTCTTTTCTTTTCTTTTTTTTCTTAAAGGAAATAGTCTTTCTTTATTCTTAAGGAAAATAAGTGGTGCAGGCAGGAATGAAAGCAAACAGAGGCAGGAAGGCAGAGAGGGAGAAGAGGAAGAAACACTTAGTTATCTTTATTCAGTTACTCATCTTGGCTGTTCCCGCTGGTCCGGGGTCTCGAACCCGAGGCCTTGGGATGTCTGTGGACGGCATCCAGTGCCCTTTTCTGCTAGGCCACCAGGGAGCACTGAAATATTCCTTATTTTTTTATTTTATTTTTTTAAAGAATAATGTTGCTTGTGATGATCACAAAATGTCCTTTCGTCCCAGGCTGGTTAACAAACACGACACACCCAGCAGAGGGACTGATTTTGAAGCGACTGTGGAGAAAGGAGTTGATCTATGTGCAATAAGGGGCCCAGACCTAAGACAAAGTAGGTGGTAAAAGTGAAGAGGAGGCGCAGTGAGGACTGCATTTTCCATTTCTGTTAATATATTACATGTATAAAAATATATTAAAATTAAGCATATTAATACAATAACTATCACAGACCAACCGAGTTACTCACATGCAAAAAAATGTCCTGGATGTGAACAGGCCCATAATTGTTGGGCAGGGGAGGGTCTTAGGGTGGGGAGACAGGCCTGCAGTTGAGAGCGTGACAGCAGCTGTGGAAGGGGCAGGGGGCCTGGGGCTGTGTTCTCTCTCTCCAGCACTATTAACTGGTTGGATATTCATGACACCCCCAAAGGTAGGTATAGTCTAAATCTCACGTTACAGAGGAAGAAGATGAGGCCTAGAGAAGTTAAGTGATTTACCCAAGGCCACACAGCTGGCAAGGGTTTGAGTTTTTAAAGGTTGCATTTGAGAGAGGAATGAAATGGCATGAAAGCAGAGAGAAGACTCTAAACACACACATGCACACATGCACACACACACAGTGGCCTCTTAGGGAATTCTTGGCAGGGTGGAGCCCGCTTAGGGGAGCTTCAACTTCCCTTCTGCCTTTCCTGTTGTGTAAACCCCAGCAGGACCACGGGGCAGTGCCAGCCAGCCCTCAAGAGCCAGCAGAGGCGCGTCCTGCTGGTGGACTGGCAGTTGGGCACAGTCCACCTACATTCCATGGACCTGGGTTCACCCCCCCAGAGCCTGCGGCTTGGGGTGGGGGACAACCGTCATGGGCAACTAAGTAAAAATAAATAAGAAATGTTTGTTGCTTCTCTCTCTTCCTGCCTGCCTCTGCTTGTCATCATTCCTGCCTGCATCTTTCCTTTAAAAAAAAAAAAAAGAAGAGGAAGGAAGTGGGCAGAAAGAGGAGGAAGGAACAATTTTATGTTCGTAGTTGTTTATTTTAGTTGCTACCCCTGGTTTTGGACAGTGAGCCCAGTTCCTCATGCTGTATGTGAACTGCACCCCCAGCATGGGCCTAACCCCTGAGCCACCAGGGTGAGCCACATTTGGCGCAGGTCTTCCAGAATCGCTGAGATAGTTTCATCTCAATGACTCATCTGAAAGTGAACCAACCAAAGGAAACTATTGACCCAGAGTCACTTGTCCAGACTGCCCAGGGCCACCGTGGTGTCACCTTCAACTCTCCCACATCTAAGACCTTTGGACGATAATACTCTAGGCCCTGGAGTCCTGGAGTGGAACTAGTTGTTATTTTATTTATTTTTTTACAGGGAAGAGGCAGGCAGGAGTGAAGTTGAGCAGAGATAGGCAGGCAGGAAGAGAGAGGACGAAGAAGCACGTTATTTAGTTGTGCATTCTTCTTGCTCCCCCCGCTGCCCTGGGTGGTGAAGCCAGGTCCCTGGGATGTGTGTGGACCACGTCCAGTGGACGTAACCACTAAGCCATCGGGGAGTGCCAGATGAACACAGTTTGAAACGCAGCTGTTACTTGCTTAAGTGAATGCTCTTAGGTATCATTGACTTATCGACTTTGCTTCAGTTTCCTCATCTGTGAAATGGGTATCACAACACTATTAAAATTGGAGGGTTGTTTTAAGGATAAAATGATAAAAAAAATTTTTAAGGAAAGGTATAGGCAGGAATGAAGGCAAGCAGGCAAGCAGGCAGGAAGAGAAAAGAGAAGGAAGCACTGTGTCTTATTTAGTTGTTGATCTTCCTTTTCACCCCGAGTCCCAGGATGTGAACCTGGGCCTTTGAGATGTATGTGGGCTACATTCAGCTCGAGGTAGCAGACCTAACTGCCACTCCACTAGGGTACACCAAAATGATGGCACTTTAAAAAGTACTGGGAGCAATGACCAGTGCATAAAACACACTTTTTAATTCCCCTTCCCCCTTCATCCTGGGTCTCAAACCAGGGTTCTGGCCCATACCTTTGCTGTGGAGCCATCTGGGTAAGTCCTAAGATTTTTTTTCAGCTCATATTAGAGTTTTGTTTTGTTTGAGAGGAAAGGTGCAGGCAGGAACGAAGGTGAGTGGACAGGCAGGAAGAGAAAGTAGGAGAAGCGCTTCTTTTAATTTAGTTGTTCACGTCGGTTGGTCCCTGCTGGCCCTGGGTCTTGATCCTGGGACCTTGGGATGCATGTAGCCTGCTCCCAGGGTGCACTGGACAGCCAGGTCACCTGGCTGTACCTGTCATGCCAGGGCTTTAACGTGGCAATATTCTAGAATTCTGGAACGCTCCCGAGTTCGGACGCTAACATTTTAGCAGTGTAGACTTCCAGTGTGCGAATGCATTGGGCTCCAATGTCCTATCCTAGTTTCGAAGACGCTCACAGCCTGCAGTCCCAGCCCTTGGATTCCAAGGGCTGGGAGCTTGGTCCCTGAGGTCTCTCTCCTGCCCAGGTGGCCGGGGCCCAGATGGAAAACGCTTCTCTCAGTCATGAGTATGAACATTACGACGAGACCCCTGATCTCCCTGTGGACTGCGAAGATGAATCCGCCTGTGTCACCACCACCGACCCCCTCCGCATGGCCCCCCTGCTGCTGTATGCAGCGGTCTTCCTGGTAGGGGTGCCCAGCAATGCCGTGGTGGCCTGGGTGACCAGGAAAGAGGCGCGCCGGAGGGTCGGAGCCACCTGGTTCCTCCACCTGGCCATGGCAGACTTGCTCTGCTGTCTGTCCCTCCCCATCCTGGCGGTGCCCAGCGCTCGCGGGGGCCACTGGCCATACGGGAAAGTCGGCTGTCAGACTCTACCCTCCATCATCCTGCTGTCCATGTACGCCAGCGTCCTGCTTCTGGCTGCCCTCAGCGCTGACTTCTGCCTGCTGGCCCGTAGGCCCGCCCAGTGGGCCGCGGCGCGACAGCCGTGGAGGGTGCGGCTAGCCTGTGGAGCGGCCTGGACGCTGGCCTTGCTGCTCACTGTGCCCTCGGCCGTCTACCGCCGTCTGCACCAGGAACACTTCCCGCCCCAACTGCAGTGTGTGGTGGACTATCATGGCTCGGTCGTGGCTGAGTACACCGTGACCGCCGCCCGGCTGATTTTTGGCTTCCTGGGGCCGTTGGCGGTGGTGACCAGTTGCTACGGGGCCCTCCTGTGCTGGACGCCCCGACACCACCAGTCCCTGGGCACGGCCGTGGTGGTGGGGTTTTTTGTCTGCTGGACTCCCTACCACCTGCTGGGGCTGGTTCTCACTGTGGCGGGCCCCCGCTCCACGCTCCTGGCCTGCGCCCTGCGGGCTGAGCCCTTGGTCGCCGGCCTTGCCCTGGCTCACAGCTGCCTCAATCCCATGCTCTTCCTGTATTTCGGGCGAGCTAAACTGCGCCAGTCACTGCCAGCCGCCTGCCGCTGGGCCCTGAAGGGGTCACAGAACATGGATGAAAATGTGGTCAGCATGAAATCCACCAGCCATGACCTGATCTCCGAGATGGAGGTGTAGACTTGAGGAAAGCTGGTTTGTAATCGCCTCTCCTGGTTCACAGAACTGCCAGCTTCAGGCATAGTGGGATCCAGCAGCTCAGTGATGTCACCATTGTTCTCTTATTCCCTCAACAAATGTTCGTTATGTACCTACTGTGTGCAGGAGCCTGTTATAGGCACCAGGGGGATAGCAGTGACTAATAGACACAAGTCTCTATGCTCTGGGAGCTGACATTCTCTCTCTCTCTCTCTCTCTCTCTCTCTCTCTCTCTCTCTCTCTCTCTCTCTCTCTCTCTTTTAAGGGCTGGTGTGGGTAGGAATGAAAACAAGCAGGCAGGCAGGAAGAGAGAGGAGGAAGAAGCATCTTTATTTTATATTCATTTAACTATTCACACTGGCTGCCTGCCCCCAGACCCGAGACTCACACCCAGGGGTATGTGGCCTGCGTCCTTCAGAGGTGACTGACCTAAATGCTGCTCCACTAGGGCACGTCACATTTATTTATTCTATTTAGTTGCTCACCATGGTTGTTTCCCGCCAGCCCATCTCGAACCTGGGTCCTGGGGCTGTATGTGGACTACGCCTGGTGGACTTGACCTCTAAGCCACCAGGGTGCATCATGGTACTGACATTCTTGTGGAGAAAGACTGACACTATGGAAAGAAATAAAGAAGTGGAGAGGCGTCTCAGGTCTGTTGCCTCTGGTGGAGCGCAGTTCACACACATCCTAAAGACCTGAGTCCTCTTCCTGGTGCCAGGGAACAACCATGATGAACAATTAAATAAAGTAAAACTTCCCCCTCTCTCTTGTTGCTTGCCTGTCTTCATTCCTGCCTCTACCTTCCCTTCAAAAAAAGAAAAAAAACTATATCAGGTGGTGATAAGTGCTAATTAAGAAACTTAAGGGAAACAGAGGGCTGAGTCTCAGGGAGATGGATCCGCCTGGTACTGCCCCTGGGTAAGGTGATATTTGAGTCAAGACTGAAGATGGGAGAGAGGGGTCTACTTAAATGGGGGAAAGCATTCTAGACAGAGGGAACAGAGAGTGCAGGTTCCTGAACCCTGAGGTCGGATGCGTTTGGTACATTCCAGCTGCAATGATGAGGCAGGAGGGAGAAGAGGGAGAGCGGGGCAGGAAGAAGGGAGCGAAGGGAGCAGGGCCCAACTCTGAAAGGCTTCTAGGTCATTGCAAGTGTTGGGGATCCATGGGGTGGGGAGTATCTGCTGTTACCAGAGAAAATCCGAGACACCCAATCAAATCTGAGATTCAGACAAACAACCTGTGTAATATTTAAGATAGACTAAAAGCTATTAACGGTGTGTGAAATTCAAATTTAACTGAGCATTCTGTAATTTTAAAAATTATTCTTGCTAAGTCAGGTTGCCCTATTGTGAACAGAGTGTCTTGATTTGACTTCAATTTTAAGAGGACCCCTCTGGTTGCTGATGGAGGCATGACTCTGGGGGAGGGAAGGAGGAAGTAAGGAACTACTATAAAAGTCTGAACATTAGGTGAGGGTGACGCAGATTGGGGTAATAGTAACAGAGGAGGTGATAGATTATGGATCTATTTAGAGGAAACGCCATGTCCAAGCTTCTTAAATGGTATTTGAGGTTTCTCTCCACCACTGGACACACTTATATTCTAGCTGCTCAGACTCTGTAACCGGCAGAATAATGGCCTCTAACAAGGTCTGTATCCTATTTCCCTGAACCTGCAGAGAGATGACCTGACACAGCAAAAGGAACTTTGTAGACATGATTAAGTTAAGAACCTTGAGGTGAGGAGATTATCCTGGATTATACAGAACCGGTGTAACCACAAGGGTCCTCATGGAAGGGGCACAGTCAGTAACAGGAGCTGTGACAGGAAGGCAGACATTGGAGTGACATGAGGAAGGGGCCAGGAGCCAAGGAATGCAGGCAACCTCGAGAAGCTGAAAACAGCAAGAAAACAAATTCTTTTCCAAGTCTCCAGAAGGACATCTTGACTGTAGACTTCTGATCGCCTAAACTTTAAGAGACTCGGTCTGTATTTGAAATCTCTAAGTTTGGGGCAACTTGTTAGGGCAGCTACAGGAAATGCAAACAGAGCCTATACTTTAGAATCTTTTCCACAGCCAGCGTCATTGCCTGGAATACCCTTTGCATTACTGTGCAATTTGATAATCACTCACTGCCTGTGGCTCTTCACATTAAAATTAATTACAGATAGCATTCTAGTTCTTCAGTCCTTGTGCATAGAGATCAAGGGTTCAATAGCCATATGTGACTGGTGGACACCATATTGGACATTGCAGAATTAGGATACTTCCATCATTGCAGAAAGTTCAATTTGATTGTGCTGCTCTACAGCTGTTCAATCACACAGTAGTGTCCCCTGCGTAGAGAGCCTTTGTCCCAGGACAGTCCTTTATACATAGTTTCTCCTTTAACATAATTCTTACCACAACCCAAGGAGGCAGGATGACATACTTCATTTTGTAAGTTGAGAACCTCTCAGAGGAGGTCACTTGTTGAAGTTTACACTGCAAGGAAATTACAGAGCTGAGATTTGATTCCGTATATCCTTGACTACAAAGTACAAAGCCCATGCTCTTAATCACCAAGAATTTCCTTCAGTGCCTTGGGCGAATGATACCTCCTCCAGGAAGCCCTCCTTGATTCTGTCCTCCCCCTGGAAGGAAGTAGTATTCTCTTTTCTCCCAGAACATAAGTTCCTAGCTGAACTGTTCATTCCCCATGAGCAATAACCAGGCCACTGTAGTTTTTGTCTCTTCTCCATCCATGTCACAGCTTTGAGAGAGTCAAACTATATGGGCTTATATCCTGTGTTCTTCTAACTAGACTGTGAACTACCCAAAGGATCTCTTTCTTGCTATCTTGTTTTTCTTTATCTGATACACAGTGGATTCTCAACAACGCAGCTTTTATTCAGAATTCTCATGCATGATATATTAAAGCCAGGACAGCTTGAATTAAGTCCTGGGAACATTTATATAGGTTCATGAAAAGTTGGGGGACTCTTGCTGCTAATTCCAAGTGTCATTTAGGAGAATCATGTGATACAGTCTATACTTCTGTGCTTCTAAACATTTGTTTTTACTTCTTATTGCAAAGACCTTACTTATTGTTAAGAAGAATTCCTTCACTTCATGAAAGTTTTCAAATGTACTTCTGTGCAATTTTACAGAGAAGTCCTTGATCATTGAATGTAATCCTGCCTTTTTGTTTATTGTAACGTTCCCTTTTTTGTTCTTTGTTTCTTATTTTTACCATATATGTATTGATTTCCTTAGGTTTTCACAGAACCGGGTGGTCATGGTTTTTCCAAGAACTAGTTTCAAGTTTGTTTTTCAATCCTCGTGTTGCTAGGTTGTAAATTTCTTCTGTATTTCAAGTGGCTGCAATGAGCCTGCTTGCATGCCTGCGTATGTGCTTCAGGCGAAGTGGATTCTGATATGCTAAGCTTACAGGGCTTCTTCACAGCTGAGCTACTCTATTTCAGGGGAATCCAGCCTTTGTAGCCTTTTCAGGGCCAAAAGCCCTCTGATTTGCACCGCCCCCACGCCCCCCACAACCCGCCACGGACCGTCTGGCCCTGGAACCCGGGAGTATGTGTCCTGCTCTCCTTTGGAGGCGATTGACTGCTTCATGAGGGCACAGTGAGGACTTATATCTTAACAGCAACATAATCCTAAGAAAAAAGGAGATAATGGGAGGGATATTATAATAAACGATCTGGATTTATTGAGCCCAGATCTGCATAGCAGTGAAAAATCAATTTATATGCTTTATGAATGCTTTTTCATTAATTTTCTCCAACAATCTTGGGAAGGAGGCATGATCCTAGTGTTATAAACAGGGAGAGACTCAGCTTAGTCTTACAATGATTCATGCTTCTAGGACTAAAGAGGATTCATTTTTCTCATTTCTTTAGTCATTCTTTCAACATCTACGGATTACCTAATGCCTGTGGCGGATACTGGGGAACACAGGCCCTCTAAAACAGAAATAGCTCTTGCCTGCAAGGAGCTGGGGGATTGAGTGGGATTAATTGACGGAGAGGGTGAATTAAACATTAATGGAAGTATGCATAAAAAATGCAAAGTATAAGAAATAAATCACAATAGTGTTTTAACACTATCTGGGTTTCTGCTAGCTCCCAGCCTTATGTTAAAATCTCCTCCCCTTCTCTGTCCTGGGTCCTGCAAGCCTGACATAGAGCAAGCTTCTCCACTGGCCCCTAGAGGGCGCAGTGTTACCGGATCCTTCTTCCGGCGGGCGCGGAGGCGCTCTGCGCAGGCGCAGAGTGGGTCTGGGTCTCCCGCCGCTGCCCATCGGCTCCTCTATCCGCGACGGGGCGGAGCCGAGCGGTGAGGTAGCGTGCGCAGGCGCAGGATCAGCTTCGGACTCGGGAGGCGCGCCGGGGACCGGAAGTTGGGGCGTTTGCGGCGTTTCGCGAGGTGATGCTGGCGGCCGCTGCGTTGGCGGGAGCCGGAGCGGGTCTTGGGTAGCTGGGGAACGGGCCCGAGGCTGGCAGGGAAATCCCGAGGCCGAGGGGATGGAGATGGAGCTGAGCGTCCCCGAGACAACCGGTGGGACGGCGAGGCCCGAGACTTGAAGGAGAAGAAGCGTCTAGAAACTGAGGGGCTGACACGGGGAGGGTGAGGGGAAGGAAGCGGACCTCTAGAGACCGGAGCGAGAGGCCCAGAGACCCCGAGAGAAGTGTGGCCGCACCGTGAACTCGGGGGCTGGGGGAGCAGGTGACAGCGGGGAGAGGAGACACGATGGGGAGACGGGCAGAGGAGGGCGAGAGGAGGCAAGGGCCAGCCGAGGGACGGAGGTGAGAACAGCGAGCGGGCTGGGGAATGGAGCTGGAACCAGCAGAGCGTAACCCTGAATATGGAGAGACAGCCGATAGGACAGCAAAGACAGGTTAAAAAATAGGGATAAATCCAGAGTCACCGTGGGAAATGGAGAGGAATACATGGAGCCTGAATCCTAGATATGAATTCTGGTCTGCCACGTTTTTCTTGAGGAAAAGTGCAGGCAGGAATGAAGGCGAGTAGACAGCCAGCCAGGAAGAGAGAGGAGAATAAGCACTTTATTTAGTTCACTAAGCCTGGGACTCGAATCTAGGGATATGTGACCTGCATCCATTGGAGGTGGCGGACCTAACTGCCACTCCGCCAGGCCACACCTTGTCTGCCCTTTTTCACTTAAACGTTGTGACTTGGTGGAAATAGGCAGTGAGAACAGCATTGTCGTACGGTTGTGGGAAAAAAGTAGATGTGTGTGGATAAATACATAGATAAATTCTTCATAGTACTGGTATGTGAGTAAGCGCTTTAAGTACTAGCTGTTAAAGTTTAACACTTGGGAGACATTTAGATGGAGACAATGGAGAGAATTATGATGGAGAAAGAAAGTAAGGGAGAGTGAGAGCTGGAGAGGACTGGAGGGTTAGAAAAAGATCAAAGAGAAAACGAGGAAATGGAGAAAGAAAATCAGAGAAGCAAAGATGGGATGGACTGGGAAAGGGAAGACCTGAGGGTGGGGAGCAAGACGTTCTGAAAAAGACAAGAGACTGAGGCTTGAAGATGGAGACTAGAGAGGAGAGAAGTGGGGAAGCGGAGAACACCTAAAGCTAGGGGCCTGGGAGAAATAGACCAGGAGATGGTCAGACAGTAAAACCAGTAGAAGCAGAATATCTGAAAGGTAGGCTGAAGAATCACCTCCTTGACAGCTCGGGAATGCCTTCTGTTGGGCAGTTTGCAGCCTGAGCTGAATGCACTCCTTCAGGTTATTGTTCCTGTCCTTTCCTGAGACTCACTGGCTCAGTGTCATGGCAGCCCTCTAAGGCTTTTCTTATGTCCCTCCTGAAACAAGGGCTCCTTTGGAAGCTGCTCTGGCGTGATTCGGCCCAGGTGTGATTCCCTAGAAGTGATGAGCACTCCATATAGGCTACTGTTTTTTATGGGAAAGAGCTCTTCCGGCTCACAAGTGCTTTCTCAGTTGAAACCCATATCTGACTAATCATTCCCAGGGGTGCCTGCCCCTTCCTCCCTCCTCCCCAAGACTGCCAGAGATCGAATCTCTGAGCTCTCTTCCATAATGTCCTTGAGAGGCTGAAGGCAAAGTAGGTGAAAGCATTGTCGATACCATTATGAGGGCAAATTGTGACCTTTTCATGTAGTTTTTCCAGATCTACATTCCAGGTTCCTCTCCCTGTGTTCTCTGTTAGTCATCATGGGGAGAAAGCCCTAGACACAAACAGTTACTATTTAACTTCTCTGTGCCAGGCTAGGTGAGATATATTGCAAAGTTTTGGGTGGACATCGTCCCCATTTTATAGATGAATAGCTCCAAAGAAGTCTGTTTGCTGATGTTCACACATTAGTAGATGAAGCTGAGACTCAAACCCAGATCTTCTTTGCTCCAAGTCTTAGCCTTTACCAAGGCAGGCTCTGGACTCTTTTAAAAATCACAAACTTCCCAAATCTGAGTGATGCACTTCAGAAAAGTGCGTATGTGAGGGTATGCTTTTTATTAATTAGGACTTTCCCAGCTGAGAGTTAAAAACCCAACTTTAAGCAAAAGACTTTCCTGTGTTGGTAGGAAGTAGAGGGTCTGGGGGAATGAAACCTTAAGGGCTAAATGTTACTGCCAGCCTTCTCCCTATTCTGCCTCTTCCACCTCTTTGTCGTCTGTGCCTGGTGCCCACATGTTGGCTTTTCTCTAGGATAGATTTCTAAGACTCATGTTTAAGCTTACGAACAGCTCCAGGTTTAAGTCATCTTTGCCTGGTCATAGATAAAATGAGATCCTTGTAACCCAGAATAAGTTCCAGAGGAAGGCCCTGATTGGCCCTGCTCAGCTGTGTGTTCACTCTTCAGACCAATTTCTGGTTGAAGGGGAAATAAGATATCGTGATTGGCCAGGTCTTTATCACTTGTCTAGCCAATGGTAGTTCTTGACTTAAAAGCCATCAGAACCAGGAAGAATCCAGGAAGGGCTGCTCTCCAAGGGAAGGTGGGTTCTGGTCCCAGAAAAAGGGAGGCGTGTGTGAGGCAGGCAAAAACAGTCTGTACACATTTACAGAATTGTGCCCTTAATTGCACAGGGTTCCAAGATGTTCTGAAGCTCAGTGGACCCCAGACTAGGAGCTTTGGCCTATTTCCACATACCACATCCCTGTTCATTGCCTCTCATGACAAGGTTTAGCTGTCACTGGCAAGGTGACCTATATTCCTTCAGGTCTCAGGTCAAGCACCTGGTCAGGAAAGGCTCCCACAGCCCCCAAAACTGGGTTGTCAGAGTCTGGTGACGTATCTGTCTCTTGTGACCATGACACATGTAAGTCAGCGTGGGCTGACTCATGGCCTCCTCACTCTAGTGCTTACAAAACAGCAGGCTTGCTGGAAATGTCTCGAAAAGGAACAAATGTTTTCTGTTCTCTCCTCCACAAGCTTTCAGGGCCTGAAAACCCAGGAATTCCCCCCGGAGCCATGAGGTGTCCTCAGTTGCCAGCTTGACTCGGGCCTCTGGCCTCTTACTCTGTTGCTACATGGGGTCCTGTACTATCAGCGAGAAGGAAACTGTTTTTCGAAGAGAAAGTGGTTCTTCATCGCAGGCACTGGCCTCTTATTCCAGGAGGCGGGGGAGTGGATAGAGGAGACTGCGTGGTACTGGTGATCAGGACTGAGGCCAGTCTTGTGACAGCGTTGTGATTATTCACAACATGCCTCACCCCAGAGCAAGGGAGGGCAGGGATCACCGAGACCGTCACCGGGGTCCCAGTGAGGCGGCGGCCCTGGAGAAGTGGGACTGGAACTGTCCAGAGACACGTCATCTCTTTGAGGACGCCTTCTTCCGCGACGAGGACTGCATCCGCCAGGGTTCGCAGGCGTCCCAGAAGTTCTGGGCCTTCTTCGACCGCTTGCAGAGATTCCAGAATCTCAGGACCACCCGGAAGGAGGAGAAGGACCCTGGGCCTCCCAAGCACAGTGCCCCAGCCCTGGCCGACCTACCTCGTACCTATGACCCGCGCTACCGCATCAACCTCTCCATCCTGGGCCCCGATGCTCGGGGTTCTCGGGGGCTGGGCAGGGGCCTGCCCCCCGAGAGAGTGTCCGAGTTCCGCCGCGCCCTGTTGCATTATCTGGACTTCAGCCAGAAGCAGGCGTTTGGGCGGCTGGCGAAGCTGCAGCAGGAGCGGGCGGCACTTCCCATCGCCCAGTATGGAAGCCGCATCCTGCAGACGCTCAGGGAACATCAGGTGGTGGTGGTGGCAGGCGACACGGGCTGTGGCAAGTCCACTCAAGTGCCCCAGTACTTGCTGGCCGCCGGCTTCAGTCACGTGGCGTGCACCCAGCCCCGGCGCATCGCCTGCGTCTCACTGGCCAAGCGTGTCGGCTTTGAGAGCCTTAGTCAGTATGGCTCACAGGTGAGTGGAAATAATGGGCCTCCGATTTTCCAGTGTGGATTGGGTGTCAGTTGTTTGCTGATGTGGCGCTATTGATAAAACTTTAAAAACACCCTTTGCAGCGTGCGCTGGTGGAACAACGGTTAGACCGACCACTTTGTGAAGGACCACAGGCCACATGCGTCCTGAAAACCCAGGTTCACATCATGGGGCAAAGGGGAACGACCAAGATAAGCCACTAAAAGCGCGGCTTCCCCTCACTCTTCCTGGCTGCCTGCCTACTTGCCTGCCTGCCTTGAACCTTTCCTTAAAAAAACAAAAACAAAAAGCAAAAAACACCACCACCCTGGTAGAGTAGTAGTTAGATTAGCTGCTTTGGAAGGAGCAAAGTCTGCATGCATCCCACGGACCTGGGTTCATGTCCCGGGTCCAGTGGGAACAACCAGTGTGAACAATTAAATAATAATAAAAGATTTCTGCTTCTTCCTCTCTCTTCTTGCCTGCCTACTTGCCTTCATTCCTGCCTGTACCTTTCCTTTAAAAAAAAGAAATACAGCAGAAAAACCCCTTTGACCAAGTGCTGATTCTTTTAGAAGGTTATGGTCCGATTAACAGAGATACCAACATCATTCAGTAGAGCACTTTAACAGGTTGGAAATGTCCTAAGTGCTCATCAGTTGGTTTTTAAAGGTGACATAAGAAAAAAAAAAAAAGTGCACACACTTCTTTATGAATGAATTCTGGACTTCTAATCCAGGCTTTACCTCTTTGAATTTGTTGAGATTATATTGTAGACATGGAAGACTGAAGATACATATCTAAGTGTATAGCTCTGTGAGTTTTCACGAGTTAAATATGCTCATGTAACCAGCAGCCAGATTAAAAAAAATCAAACCCGATTCCAGAAGCCCTCATTTCCCCTTCCAGTTACTGCCCTGAGGTCTCAAAGGGCCTCACTTTTTGGAGGGATAGATTAGTGCACTTGAGTTAATGATAGAGTATCATTTTGGCCTCTTTTAAAAAAAAACTTTAAGTGCAGTCAAAAAGTGCCTTCTCTTTGGTGTCTCATCCCTGTGCTGGAGTTTTTGTGGGGTTCAGCTCTAGTACAGCACGCAGGTGTCCAGTATTCTCACCACTGTGTGCGGGGCCATTGTGAAGGAATGTGTTTGTCCCTTCTATTGCTGATGGGAATTGGGGGCATTTTCAGTTTTAGGGTCTTGCGCATGGTGCTGCCATTAACATTCTAGAACATGCCTCTTGGTATCTTTTGGTATGTATTTCTCTCGCGTATATACCTAGGAGTGTGAGTGCCAGGTCATCAGATCTGCATATATGTTTGGCTTTAGTATTATCAAATCGTTTTTGCAAAGTGGTTTCCTACCAGCTCACACTCCTACCAGAGGTGTGTTTCATACTGTAATGAGCACTTGTTTTCATTAATCTTTTTCATTTTAGCTTTTAGGGGGGGTGTGCTGAGGTATCAGTTTGCACTGTGGATTTTAATTTGCATCTCCCTGAAGGCTGCCTGTGTTCAGCACCTCTTCATGTATTTTTGGCCGTTTGGAAATCCTCTTTTGTGAAGTATTTCAGCTCTTCTCCCCATTTGTCTTTCATGTTGTCTTGGTCTTGACTTACAGGTTAGAGATCTGGAGGTGAGTCTAGGATTGTATTTTGTTACCTCGCCTCCTACTCTCTGGAGTTGTTTTTCATTTTCTCAGTGGTATCTTTCTGTGACTGTGTCTTTTTCATTTAAATAGAATCCAGTTTGTCATTTTCTTTTGATGGTTTTCACTGTCTGAGTTTTGTGTAGGAAAACTTTGCCTTCTTTAAAGTCATTACTGTAAGATTATGAAGATGTTTTCTCACTTCTTTTCTACAACTTACACATTTAGAACTGTAGTTTTTCTGAGATGGTTTGTATGTGAGGTAGGCATTGCGATACATTGCTCTCCCTACCATGCTAGAAATGTAACCCTGGTTTCCTCCTCTGCGAGCTGAGGGCATGACTCGTTCTTATGTCTCACTTGTGGCCGACGTGAGGGTGGAATGAGTTCATGTACATAAAACATTTAGAGTAGTTCCTGGCATTTAGTAAGGACTTAAAATGGTTAATTCTTACTATAATTTCAATATTCTATAATACTGTGACTGTGAGTATCAGGTACCAAGCTGTATGCCAGACATTTTATGAAAATTAGCGCTTACAGTTCTCCTAGCATCTGGGAGAAAACTGAGGGATGCAATTGCTCGCTCAAAGTCAGCGGTGCTAAGTGGAGTAGATGGGACGCAAGCCCAAGCCTGTTGGACTCCAGGGTCTGATGCTAGGGCATTTGCTCAGATTTTTAATTTGGGCAGCGTGAGAGTCCCTGTCTTGGCCCCAGGTGCTCTCCTGACTGCCCCGCACCCCCCATCCCCCAGGTTGGATACCAGATCCGCTTCGAGAGCACACGTTCAGCGGCCACCAAGATTGTGTTCCTGACGGTGGGGTTACTTCTGAGACAAATCCAGCGGGAGCCCAGCCTGCCCCAGTACCAGGTCCTGATCGTGGACGAAGTTCACGAGCGGCACCTTCACAATGACTTCCTCCTGGGCGTCCTCCAGCGCCTGCTGCCCAAGAGGCCTGACCTCAAGGTCATCCTGATGTCCGCCACCATCAACATCTCTCTCTTCTCTAGCTACTTCGGCAGCGCGCCTGTGGTACAGGTGCCCGGGCGGCTCTTCCCCATCACGGTCAGTGCTCCCCCCTCACCTGCTCCCCCGCCTGGTCTCTGTCCAAACCTGGACGTATTCTCTCTCTTCTGTGCTGCTGTTTCCTGTCTCTCCTTACTCTGTTTTGTAAAGCTGCCATTTTCTGAGTATTTACGAAGTGCTGGATACAGTGCTTAGTGCTTCTTGGAGGTGACTCAAACATGTAAAGCCTTAAATCAGACAGAAGTTATTTCTCTTACTAGCAGTCTGACTGGTCCAGACTGCTCCAGGCGGTCATTCAGGGACCCAGGAGCCTGCTCTCACATTGCTCTACCATCTCAGAGGGCAGCGCTTCTTAAACCCAGCCTGTTGACATCTGGACCAAGAGTCAGGCCTTCCCTTGAATAGTCTGTGACCCTCGACCGAAGTCGCAGCTCCTTTCAGATGGCTGTCTCCTCTGTGGATTTGATAACACCCTTCCTCTCTTACGATTGAGCCCAGAATTGATAACAGCTCTGAAGTTCCTAGCACTGGGCCACCGCACAGGCCTTTGTGGCTTCTAGTTCTTATCAGTCTGTCTTCTAAGCAACTAAACAAAAAGGAGGATACTTTCTAAGAACTGCGTTCAAGGTTTTTAATCCTGACTAGCACTTAAAATTCGTTGACGTTATACCCTAAACACAAAAGAATCCCGTATCACAAGTGTTTAACTCAGTTACCTTTCACAACTTTAATACCTGCATGGAGCCAACACCCAGATAAAAAAGTCTAAGACTTGGTGTGCTTCAGTGACCTAGTGGTTCAGTGCACCTCCTTCGACTGGCACAATCCACATGCATCCTCAGGACCTGGGTTTGCATCCCAGGGTGGGGTCAGGGAGGGTGGGGCGGGAAACAACCAGATGAACAACTAAATAAAGTGCTTCTTCCTCTTCTCTCTCCCTGCCTTCCTCTGCTCACCTTCATTCCTACCTGCACCTTCCCTTAAAAACGAACACAAACACCCTTCCCAAGTGTGCTGCCGGTCTAACCTTGTAGGCTCTGTGCCTGCTGCTGTGAGCTGGAGTGACAGTGACAGGGTGTGCTCCCTCTTCGGCTGTCTCCGCACAGGTTGTGTACCAGCCCCAAGAGGCAGAGCCAACAGCATCCAAGTCGGAGAAGCTGGACCCGCGACCCTTCCTGAGGGTGCTGGAGGCTATTGACAGCAAGTACCCCCCTGAGGAGCGGGGTGACCTCCTCGTCTTCCTCAGCGGCATGGCCGAGATCAGCACTGTGCTGGAGGCCGCCCAGACCTACGCCAGCCAAACCCAGCGCTGGGTGGTGCTGCCACTGCACAGCGCCCTCTCTGTGGCCGACCAGGACAAGGTATCCGTGCAGCTCGCGGTGGGGGGCGGCAGGGGCCATTCTAGCTGTGTGGGCCGGTGGGCGAGGGCGTCGGGGCAGCTGCATGCAGGACTGGTGTGACCCCACAAAGGCAGGGCTGTGGGCTCCAGAGGGGACTGCTCATATCTTTTGCGTTGTGGGCGTGTGTGTTGGGGTGAGCTGCAGGCATTAGAGCTGAGTTTTGTAAAGATTATAAGCAGAAGAAGGGGAAAGGCAGTCTGGGTGGGGGAACCAGCTGGAGCAAAGCATGGAGGTGGGTCTCTGAGCGTGAATGCGGGGAAAGGTATGTCTGGTTGGAATGAAAGGCTGGTTAGGATGCCCACAGAGGCTTTTGGGTTATTGTATTATTACCCCAACACTTAGTAACTTAGAACAATGAACGCTGGTTATTCCCATAGTGTAGATCAGGCATTTGGAAGTGGCTTAGCTGGGTAGTTCTGGCTCGGTCTCTTCTGAGGGTGCAGTCAGATGTTGGCTGGGGCTGGAGCGTCTTTAAGATGGCTCACTCACATGGCTGGCTGTTGGCTGGGGGCCTCATTTCCTCTCCACATGGACCCTCCAAGGGGCTGCTGGAGTGTCCTCAAGTCATGGTGGCTGGCTCTCCCCAAGAGACAAGAGCAGAAGCCACAATGTCTGCCCTCTCCTGTGGGAAGGAAGTGGATGAGGGTGTGAATCCCAGGAGGTCAAGACTCACTGGGGCGGGCCATTGTGGAGGCTGACAGTCACCTTGGGAAGAATCCCTTCTGGTCACCCTTACTCAGAAAAACAACCTCTGAGCAGCTCGTTGGTGCCGCCCCTCGTGCAACGACGGGACCCTTCCCTTCTCGTGGCTGCTGATCTGTTGGGGCATGTGGACAAGTGATCAACAATGGCCCACAGGGCAGAGGAGATCTCAGGGTACTCTGAGAGCAGTCTTGATGAGGAAGGGACTTGAAAAAGTGAGACCTGAGAAAGCCACACCTGGGAAGGAAGCAGAGAGGGGTGTCCCCGCTGGCTTGTGTGGAGCACTCACTGCGCATCAGTCAGTGAGCTCAGCGGAGCCTTGTGTCAGTACTCATGGCAGTCTTTTCTGCTAGGACCTGTGGTTGAATCCTTTAGTAGATGCAACCCAAGGCTCGGGCACTGGTGGAGAGTTGCAGAAATGTCAGAATCAGAAGTGACAATCCAGCCCGTGCTTTTAACCCGAGGTTGGCAGACTGAAGGGCTGAGGCATATGTATTTTCAGATTTGTGGGCCATGTGGTCTGTCACTCCCACTACTCTACCTTTACAGCATGTAAGGAGCCAAAGACCAACCAGGTGAGACTGTCCCATAAAAGCTGACTTATGAAAACAGCTGGCAGGCTGGACAAACTTGCAGGATGTAGTTGCTGAGCCCCACTTTTACCCACTCAGCTGCACTCTCAGAGTCAGAAGAAGGGCTTGTGAAAAGGCCCTATGGTGAGAAAAACACGCTGGGAAATAACATGCAGTGTTGGGGGGCGTCCAGACTGGAAGGAAGTCAGGAGAGAAGAGACTGGTGCAGTGGGCAGGGCTGGACCACAGGGCGTGAAGACCCAGAGTAGTGCCTGGGCTCTGTTCTGAGCACACTGGGGAGCCATGAGAGGGTTCTGAGCAAGGTAGGGCAGTGGCGGTTTGTTCTTTGGTAGATCCCTCTGCTGCTTTGTGAAGGATGGACACAGGATGAGACTAGAGCCCAGAGACCAGGGAGGAAACTCAGGCAGCATCTGGGGCGGAGGGGCCTGGACCAGAGAAGGGCCATAGGTTCCGGGTGGAGGGAGAGGATTCAGGATTTTCACTTGTGTTTATGGCGGGAGGACCCAGGATAGCCCTGGTGATGTGGTGGATGTGACCCATCTCTGAGATGGACACTGGAGGGGGACCTGGTTGGTAAGGGCTGAGTCAGTCCCTGATGCCACCTGCTCACTTTTCTGCAGGTATTTGATGTGGCTCCCCCTGGAGTCCGGAAATGTATCCTCTCCACCAACATTGCTGAGACCTCAATCACCATTGATGGGATCCGCTTCGTAGTAGATTCTGGTAAGGACTGTCCCCAGCCACCCTAAGGACCTAGAAAAAGTCATGGAGTTGAAAGGTACACATGGAGCGAGAATCTTCCAGGCCAAAGCAGAAAGTAGCTGGCATTTAGGGCTGTGGAGCAGTTCCTTAATCTTTCTCAGATATTCCAAGCTTGTTCCTGCCTCAGGGCCTTTGCACTTACTGTTGTGTCTGCTGAGAGCTCTCTCTCTCCAGATACCTACACCTCTTCCTCACCTCACCTCACCCCAGGGCCTGTGTAAGTGCCACCCCATCTGACGGAACCACTCTCTTCTCCTTGCGTAAATGATTTCCTCCTTTACCTTCTACTGTTGCTCATGAGCTTTTTTTCTTCTGGTGTGGGCATTGTAATTTATATCTGTTGGTCTAGTTCTTCTGTTTTCTGTCTTCCCAACTACTCTTCTCTGGAAAACGAGCATAGCATAGTGGTTAGCTGATGCTAGAGCCAGCCCGGCCAGGTTCACTGCTGGCTGTGTGACCACGGCTAGAATGCACTACCTCGGTCTGCCCGTGTATAGAATGACAACAACAGTACCTTCCTCAGGCTGTAAGATTACATGAGTGCCTAGGACAGTACCTGGCACAGAGTAAGTACTCAATGAATGTGACAGCTGACTTACTGTATCAGCTCTGGGAAGTCATTGATGATAAAACAGTCCATAATTTTATGTGTTGTTAGTTTTAAAATGCTATCCATTAAACATTGACATGCCATTGATTTATTTTAATAGTATTTATTGCGGTAACTTTGCTTTACAAATTGATATAAACCCATATGTGCAGCTTCCCTATTCCCTTCCCCAGTCCTCAAATGTCTGTTAATATACCCTGCCCACCACCAAATTACCACTTCTTTACCACTGTCCAGTGGGCTCTGCCACCATTTGCCACCCCCCTGCTCCACCATCCCATTCCTTATTGGAATCTCAGTTCTATTGCAAGTTTCCAAGGGTTGGTTTTGTTTCATCTGTTCCTTTGTTTTGTCTGTTCACGTTCCACCTATGAGTGAGATTATCTAATTTCTATCTTTCTTCTTTTGACTCCCTTCACTTAGCATCATCCCCTCTACATCTATCCATGTTGATTTCACTGAGCATCATCCCCTCCAGATCCATCCATGCTGATTCAAATGACAGGGTTTCATCTCTTCTAAGGACTGTGTGTATTCCGTTGTACATATGGACCACATCTTCTTTATCCATTCATCTGATGTGGGGCACTTAGGTAGTTTCCACTTCTTAGCTATTGTGAGTAGAACTGCACTAAACATGGGGGTGCGCAAATCTCTGTGAATGAGTATTTTTGTGTCTTCTGGGTAAATATCCAGAAGTGGGATGGCAGGATAATTGGAGTTTTCCATACTCAACTCTCTGAGGAATCTCCATACTGTCTTTCATAAGGGTTGCACTAATTTGCTCCCCTAGTTTGCACTCCTCACCAAAATTTGTTCTTTCTAAACTTTGGATAATAGCTAACCTGTTGGGTTTAAGGCGACGTCTCATTGTTGTGATTTGCATTCCCTAATAACCAGCGAGGAGGAATATCTTTTCATGTGCCTGTTGGCCATCTGCATGTCTTCTTTGGAGAAATGTCTATATAGTTCTCCTGCCCATTTTTTTTTTTTTTTCAATCGTGGTACCTGTTTTTCTGTTGTTAAATTCTATGAGTTCTTTATTTTGGTTATTAAACCCTTGTCAGACATATGTAACGCAAATTTCTTCTTCCAGTCAGTAGGTTGTCTTTGTTCTGGTGATGGCTTTTTTGTTGTTGTGCAGAACATTTTTGTTTGAGGTAGTCCTGCTGTTTCATTTTTGTTTTTGTTTCCCTTGATGGTGGAGTTGAGTCCCCAAAGGCCTCTCTAAGGTGGCTGTCATGGAAAGTCTTCCTTATGTTGTCCTCTAAGATTTTCATGGTTTCTGATCTTATGTCCAAGTCTCTAGTCCATTTCGAGTTAATTTTTGTGAATGGTGTTCGAGAGTGGTCTAGCTTCATTCCTTTGTGTATGACTGTCCACTTGTCCGAACATGTACTGAAGAGACTTTTCTTTCTCCATCGTATGCTTTGGGCTTCTTTGTCATAGATTGACTGTATGTGAGTGAATCACTTTCTGGTGATTTAGTTTAGTTCGCTGATCTGTGACTCTGTTATTATTCCAGTACCATACCGTTTGATCACTGTTGCTTTGTAGTATAGCTCAATGTCTGGGAGTATAATTCCTCCAGATTTGTTTTTTTTCCTCATAATTGCTTTGGCTATTCAGGGCCTTTTGTTGTTCCATACAAATTTTAAGATTTTAGGTTCCATTTCCTGGGAATAAGCCTGCGGGATTTTAGTGGGTATTGCATTAAATCTGTATATTGCTTTAGGTAAGATGACCATTTAATGATGTTGATTCTTCCCAACCATGAAGACCATGATTCTTCCCAGTCATTTCATTTCTTTGTATCCTCCTCCGTTTCTTTTAAGGAGGACTTTTAGTTTTCATTGTACAGTTCTTTAACATCCTTCGTGAAGTGTATTCCAAGATATTTGATTCTTTTTACTTCTATTTTAAATGTTATGATGTTCTTGATTTCATTTTCTTCTAGTGTGTTGTTTGCATATATAAATGCAACATATTTTTGTGCATTGATTTTGTAGCCTGCCACTTTACTGTATTTGTGATGAGTTCTAGTATTTTTTGACAGTTTTTAGGGTTTTCAATATATATAATCTTGTCCTCTTCATATAATGATAGTTTTACTTATTCCTTTAAAATTTGGATTCCTTTATTTCCTTTTCTTGCCTAATTCCTCTGGCTAAGACCTCCATGAATAGATTTACATCTGTTGAACCAGCCTTGCATCCCTGGGATGGGTGATGGATGATCTTTTTGATGCACTGTTGGACTTGGTTTGCTAATCTTTTGTTGAGAATTTTTGCATCTGTGTTCATTAGCGATATTGGTTTGCAGTTTTCTTTCTTGGTGACATCGCTGTCAGCTTTTGGTGTCAGTGTGTTGTTGGTCTCATAAAAAGTATTTGGGGAAGTTCCCTGTTCTTCAATATTTTGGAAGAGTTTGAGAAGAGTAGGTGTTAATTCTTCTCTGAAGGTTTGATAGAACTCATTAGAAAAGTCATTGGTCCTGGGTTTTTATTTTTTGAGAGACTTTTGATTACCTCTTCAATTTCTTTGCTTGTGATTATTCTGTTCAGGTGTTCCAGTTCTTCCAGGTTGAGTCTTGGTAGATTGAAAAAATCTGTTAAAAATCTGTTCATGTCCTCAGGTTGTCTACTTTGTTGGCATAGAGCTGTTCATAGTGGTCCCTTATGATTTGTATTTCTGTGGTGTCTGTTGTAACTTCTCCCCTTTCATTTCTAATTCTAGTTATGAGAGTTTTTTTTTTTTTCTTTTTTCTTGGCCAGTCTAGCCTGTGGCTTGTCAATTTTGTGTATTTTATCAAAGAATCAACTTTCGGATTCATTGGTCTTCTGGATTGTCATTTTGTTTGCTGTTTCATTTATTTCGGCTTGAATTTGATAATTTCCTTTCTTCTGATGATTTTTGACTTTAATTGTTCTTTCTCTAGTTGTTTAAATGGGGTTAGGTTTATTTGTGATTTTCTTGTTTCTTGAGGTGGGCCTGGATTGCCATGAACTTTCCTCTTAATACTGCTCTTTCTGCATCCCATTGTTTCTGGTAGCTCGTGTCTTCATTCTCATTTGTCTCTAAATATTTTTTAAGTTTTTAATTGATCTCCACTTTTACCCAAGAGTCATTCAGAAGTACATTGTTTATAGTTTCCAATTATTTGGGGGTCATCAGCTTTCTTTTTGTGGTTGATTTCAAATTTTAAGTCATTTAAGCCATTGTGGTCAGAGAAGATGTTTGGTATGATTTCAGTCTTTGTACTTTTTTTGAGAAATGTTTTGTGTCCCAGCATATGATCTATCTTGAGAGTGGCTTGAGAAGTGAACTCAGTTGCGGCTGGATGACGTGTTCGGTATATGTCTGTTAGATCTAACTGTTCCAAATGGTCATTTAGAGTAGCTGTTTATTTCCCTGTTAATTTTCTGCCTGGTTGATCTGTTCTTTGCGGTATGTGGGCTATTTGATGTCTCCATTATTATTTTGTTGCTGTCAACATCTCTTGTTAGTTCTGACAATACTTTTATGTATTTTGATGCTCTTTCATTTATTGCATATATGTTAATAAGTGTTATGTCTTCCTGCTGGGATTCACCCCTCAGTCATCTTACAATGTCCATCTCTGCCTTTTGTTATTGTCTCTGGTTGGAAGTCTATTTTATCTGCGTAACTGTTTCTGCTTTTGTGTGTGTGTGTGTGTGTGTGTGGTTACTATTTGACTGTAGAATTTTCTTCCAATTATTTTGACAAGGAGCTTATTTTTATGTTTTGAAAGAAGGTGAGTTTCCTGAATGCAGCAAAAGGTTGGGTTATGCTTTTTGATCCATTCAGCTACTCTGTGTCTTTTGATTGGTGAGTTGTCCATTCACATTTAAGGTGATTGTGGATATGTAACTGTTTATTGTCATTTTGTTACATATTTTCCAGGTGTTGTCACAGACAGAACTTTTGTTCTTTTCTTTTTCTTAGGTGGGTTGAATGTAGTTATATTGTGATTGGTTTCCCTTTTTGTTTTCTTCTTTGCTTTTTCCCTGAAGATGTGTTTCGAGGTTACCTCCTGAGGTTTATATTAAAGATTCTATGTTAATTTACTGTTTCTATGTGGAAGCAAGTTAATCTTGAGCTCATACTGACCATCTGCATTTTCGCTCTCCTCCCCACTTTTTACATTTTGCCGTCTTGTTGCTTTTAAGTGGGATTTCTTTATTCTTTTTAGGACTTCTGTTAGTATTTTTTGTAAAGCAGGTTGGGTGGTGATGAATCCCTTTAACTTTTCTTATTGGAAAAGCTTTTTATCATTGCTTCAATTCTAAGTGATACGCTAGCAGGGTTGGAAATCCTTTTCTTTCAGGACTCAGAATGTATCATGCCCTTCCCTGCCTGCCTGTAGCATTTTAGCTGAGAAGTCCGCTGATGACTGCATGCCATTGTGTTAACGGGCGTCTTGTGTTCGGAGATGGTAAACTGAAAAAAAAGTTGATCTTGGATTCAGTGAAATTCGGTGTTCTGTTCAGCCCTGGGAGACCTGGGACTCTTTTGTTCACGTCTGTGCTTCTAGTGGCCAGCACAGTGCCTGACACATAGTAAATGCTTAATCAATATTTGTCAGCCGACTGAACCTCTGAGAAAGCAAAGGCGTGAGAAACAAAATGAAAAGATGTGTGAAGGAGGAACTGAGAATAAACTTGACAGCATGTCAGGGCAGGCCCAGGATAAGCCCTTGGTCACTGTTTGCAGAGTTGAGGAAGAGAAGACGGTGCCTGTGAATGGAGAGGGGCGAGGGCTGGCCTGTGGTGGCGGGTGCTGAGCGACTCCCACTCCCCAGGGAAGGTGAAGGAGATGAGTCACGACCCTCAGGCTGGGCTGCAGCGGCTGCAGGAGCTCTGGATCAGCCAGGCCAGCGCGGAGCAGCGCAAGGGCCGGGCCGGCCGCACTGGGCCTGGCGTCTGCTTCCGCCTCTATGCTGAGTCCGACTACGATGCCTTCGCCCCCTATCCTGTCCCAGAGATTCGGAGGGTGGCCCTGAATGCGTTGGTGCTGCAGGTGAGATGGGCAGGGAGGGGACTGTGTCCTGAGTGCTCAGGACCAGGAGACTGGGAGGGGGGCATTTAGACAGGGCAGCCCCAGCTTTCAGGGCCAGGGAAGAGGACAGGGGCAGGCCAGGCTACTGAGAGGAACGCATCCCTTCCAGATGTAGGTCTCATGTTGAGAGGAGAATGGTTCCTCAAATCCCCTTGGTCATGAAAAGAACTTTGTGACTCAATCAAAATGCTTTCAGTAGTAACAAAAAAATCCTCAAGAAGTGACCTTTAAAAACCAGTGTTTCTCAATATATTTTATGTCATCACTCACATCTCAGGAGTTGTATTAGATTAGGCTGCTCTGGCCATAGACTCCTCCAGAAGGGCCCACACAGCAGAACTTAGGTCTCTGGTTGGCAGGCCTGTTCATCATTCGCAGCCTGTTGTGGGGGGAGGGCATGGAAGGTGAGTTTGGGACCAGGTTTGCAGATAGTGTACTTCCTACCTGCCTCCAAGCTCAGCCCCAGGGCCACCCGCCGCCTCAGGCAGCTGGGAAATGTCTCTGCTCAGGAAACTGGGAAGGTAAGTGGTCTGCACCGGCTCCCACGTGCGTGAGTGGGAGCAGCAAAGCCAGTCCCCTTTCTCATAGTTCCTGTGTGTGTGATTTCAGTTTCTAAAAATGCTGGTTGTGACCCCATCTGTGGAGTTCCTGACCCACATAACCTGCCATTTGAAAAATAATGGCTCAAACATTTGGAAAATGTACCATTTAACATTAATCCCCAAAATAGGGGGTTTCCAGGCTGGGACTGGCGATACCCTAAAGGTCCCAGATTTTCTCTTTCCAAGTTCAGTCAGCAGATTTCCCCGTGACGATGACACGACAACGATGATGAGAAACCCCTTAGTGGGTTAGGCCCTATAGGGCTTTCACGTACATAGTTGTTTTGAGCCTCAGAAACTGAGGTAGGTAATCTTATTCCAACTTATAGAGGAGGAAATAGATGCATAGGGAGGTGTAGTCACTTGTCCCAGGAAGCTGACAAGGATTCCCTCTGAGGCTGTCAAACTCCAGAGCCTGCCTCCTAAAAGCCATATGGCCCTGCTGAGGGGACACCCCTTGTCCTCTACCATCCAGAAGCAGTGAATGCCCCTTTGTGCATCTCATCTTTAAGGCCTTGGAATCTTTCCTTGAAGATTTCCAGCCAATCTCATGTAAAAAGTTTGTATTTTTTAAGGAAAGGTGCAGGCAGAAATGAAGACAAGTAGACAGGAGGAGGAAGCGCTTTATTTTTATTTAGTTCATCTTCATTGTTCCCCCGGCTCTGGGACATGAACCCGAGTCCTTGGGATGTGTGTGGGTGGTGCTTGGCCAGAGGCGGCGTACCTAACTGCTACTCCTCCAGGTTGTACCACAAAGGTCTTTTACTGAGTCTGGGGGCTCTTCCCGACGGCATGAGCTTGGTGAGCTGGAGGGTAGGTGGAACTTCATCCTCCAGGCAAGGGCCAGGCCGGCAAGTCTGGAATTTCTTCCAGCTCTCAGGGTCCCATGGGCCACCAGCCAGCCAGCCCCACCCCCGCAACTCTCACTGCAGACTCAGGTCACGCCCAGGTGATGGGTGTGTGCGTCCCCTCCCACAGCCCTGCTGCTCCTGAATTTGCGAGGATTCTTTGGCTGCAAGTGAAGGGGACCCATTCAAGCTACAGTGAGCAGGGGCACCTGGGTGACGGAGGCCTAGTGCAGGGACACTCAGGATTTTTCCATCTGTGGTAGCTGCTTTCCAGGCAAGGGAGAAGCAAGCACAGCAGCTTTGGGCTTCCTTCTGGCCACTCACAACCAGAGACGAGCTGGGACTCCCTCCCAGGTCCGTGGGCCGTGTCCCAGGAAAGGACTCTCACTAGGCCAACTCAGGTCATGTGCTCGTTGGTCCGCTGCTCTGCCCAGTGCTAAGAAGCCAGGATGGTCTGGCCCTGATCACAGGCCACTGCCTCCACTGCCGGGTCAAGGGGCGGGGAGCTGGCAGCGCCACTCCTCCCGGCCTCTGCATGACGGGCTTTGACATGGGAGTTTGTGTGTGATGTGCTGCGATCCCCAGGCTCCCCTACTTTTCCAGCGGCTCGTGTGTTCTCCATTCCTGGGGACTCGCTTCTCGTTTCAGATGAAGAGCATGAATGTGGGGGACCCCCGAAGCTTCCCTTTCATTGAGCCCCCTCCGCCAGCCAGCCTGGAAACAGCCATTCGCTACCTCCAGGACCAGGGGGCCCTGGACAGCTCGGAGGCCCTAACCCCCATCGGGTCCCTGCTGGCCCAGCTGCCTGTCGACGTTGTCATTGGTGAGGATCCCCTGGGGGTGATCACACAGGACATCAGGAGCAGGGTCAGGACACCGCTCACTCTCTGAGTGACTCACAGTCAAGTCTGTCCCTTTGTTCACGGGTCTCTCTGGAGACATCAGACCCGTCCCTGGCAGCCTGTTCTGCTCCTCCCTGGTGGCCCCTCTCACCATCGGAAGGCTATTGGAACTGCCTGCCTCTTCCTCTTGCGTCTCCTGAGTCGTCTGTGCCCCCTGCGCACCCAAGGAGCTGGTGGCTGGGCCGGGGCATCTTGCCCACTTCTCCTACCTTGAAACACTCAATTCTACCAGCAGGCCCCTGCGCAGACCCTCACTGTGAGCGCGCCACTCTGCTGCTGCTCCCCAAGCATGTGGCTCAGCAGTGAGGCTCCTTGTCGCTGCGGCAGTGTCACTGTTCCTTGTCACTGCAGCAGTGTCACTGTTCCTTGTCGCTGCGGCAGAGCACGGGCTCCTTGTCGCTGCGGCAGTGTCACTGTTCCTTGTCGTTGCGGCAGAGCGCGGGCTCCTTGTCGCTGCGGCAGTGTCACTGTTCCTTGTCACTGTGGCAGAGTGCGGGCTCCTCATCACTGCGGCAGTGTGTCGCATGCTGGCAGGAGGCTGGACACCGCGCGCTCTGCAGGTGGGAACAGGGTTAGAGCTGAGACAGCCAGGTCTGGGGAGAAAAGGAACATTCTGTGAGCGTGTGCTGTCAGGCTTTGTGAGCTTACATCATTTCTCCCTCACCTGAGGAGGGCTGGGCCTGTGGACAGGTGAGGACACAGGCTTAGCTGAGACAAGCCTGCCCCAGGGCACAGGCAGAGAGGCGGAGGGGCCTGCCCGAGGTGCCGGAACCAGTGGTCTGGTGCAGCCTTGTTTCACTGCCACCTTTATTTCACAAGACTAGATCTAAGACAGGAACTTTCTGGAAGGGGTCGGGGGACCAGTGACAATAAGTCAGATAGTGACACACACCAGGCCACTGAGCTCGTGGATGTTGCAGACCTGGGGACATCGGATTCCTGCTGAGGAGCACAGGGGCAGAGTCCCTCTGCCTCTCCTCTTGTGCTGCCACCTTCCCCGTGCTCTCCAGTCCCCATTCATGCCTCCACCCTGAATGAAACACAGATGGCAGGCAGCAGCATCCTGGGGTCACAGAAATCTGTGCTGCCGGGTGCCAGCAGAGCTACTCTGTGACGGGGGAATTGCGGGAGCCGGCTAACGGATGAGAGCAGGGTGGGGACATGGCTGTCAGTGGACACGGGCCTCCTGAGCCCGGGGCGGCCAGAAGTGTGGCGTCTGACTGACAGGAGAGACAGCCTTGCTTGAGGTCAGTAGGTGACTGGAAAGCAGAATGTGGGTTCGATTCTGCCCATGGGTCTCCATAGGCCCTTTGTGGGCATGAGAGGGCAGCTGGGGTGTGAGCCAGCTCCTGTCCGCTGTAGGGAAGATGCTGGTCCTTGGCTCCATGTTCCGCCTGGCAGAGCCTGTGCTCACCATCGCCGCTGCCCTCAGCGTCCAGTCGCCCTTCACCCGCAGCGCCCAGAGCAACCAGGAGAGTGAGACAGCACGGCGGCCCCTGGAGAGTGACCAGGGTGACCCCTTCACTCTCTTCAACGTCTTCAATGCCTGGGTGCAGGTGAGGCAGCAGCCAGGGTTCCCCCACCCACCCCGTCTGTCCATCTGCATGGGGTCAGGGCCCCCACCCCAACCCTAGGGGAACAACTGAGCGCCCCACAGACTGGGGAGGCCCCTGCCTGTGGACGTGGGACCAGTATGCGCAGAGGCTTCAGGGGAGCCGGGGTTTCTGAGCACCAGTTGAAGCCCTCGCTGCCTGGACAGAGTTCAGACTCCTTCAGTAACATCTGTTTATTTGATGCACATGCCCTGAGCCCCCCTCCTGGCAGAGATGGGGACCCAGTGGTGACACCCGGCTGTCCTCCAGGGCCTCACCATCCAGTGAGGGAGACAGAGCTGTCCCTAGGTGGTGGGCACCCAGGTGGGCTGCAGTGGGGGTTCAAAGGGCTGAGCGCGCCTAGAGAGCGCACCTGACCCGGTGTGAGTGGTCCAGGAGGGCCCCCCAATCTAGACGGGCCCAGCAGCCAGACGTCTGTGCCTCCGCTCAGGTGAAATCTGAACGGAGCAAGAATTCCCGCAAGTGGTGCCGCCGGCGGAGCGTGGAGGAGCACCGGCTGTACGAGATGGCCAACCTGCGGCGCCAGTTCAAGGTGAGCATGACGAACGCAGGCCCACAGGCCAGGGCAGCTGGAGAGGCCCCGCCAGACGGGGCCTAGGGTGCAAACAGGAGGGCCACTGCTGCGCCCGCCTGCCCTTGGCGCGGGGGAGCGCCGGGGGTGCACCAGCTCACCTGAGGCACAGATCTGGTGCTGATGTCTCCGCCGGGCACTCACAGGTGACCCTGGGCCTCTGGGCTCAGCGTGCCCTGTGACAAAGGGACAGGAGAACAGCAGCTACTTCACACGTGAGGACTGACACAGCACGTAGAACTGGGCGCAGCACACGGGGCCTGTGCAGCGGTGCAGTTTTTACCTCTTAGAGGGGTTTGCGGCGTGTCAATATTCTAGGGATGTTTTCCATTTGAATACAAGAAGCTCTGCTGTGTCCTTTTCCACGGCTGAGTAACATGCATGGAATGAAACCACGTCCCCAGTGTAATCCGTGCCTGTGAAGCTGCAGTGGGCAAACTGGTGCCCCGAGCGGGGCCACCTGACCAGGGCCTGTGGTGCATTCGCAGTGGCCCCACGTTGAGGACCACTGCCGTCCCCACGGAGCACAGCGTCCCTCAGCGCCTCTGTCCTCTAGCGCGGTGGCCGCCTTTGTTGGCACAGACACTGGAGCTGGTGAGGGGTGGCCCCCTCAGTCAGCACGTGCACCCCTGTTCTTAACAGGGTTCTTACCGAGTTCACGTCAACCTTGGCAGCCCAGCAGGGAGGTCCTGGGACGGTCCCCGTTTGCCACCTGACGGCTGCTGCTCAGAAGGGCAGACTGCCTCCCGTGCCCCTCACTGGGCTCCTCCGCCCCCAGGAGCTGTTGGAGGACCACGGGCTGCTGCCTGGGACGCAGGCCCCCGAGCCGGGGGACAGCTACGGTCGGCTGCAGCAGCGCCGCGAGCGCCGGGCCCTGTTCCAGCTGAAGCGCCAGCACGAGGAGGGCGGCGGCCGCCGGCGCAAGGTGCTGCGGCTGCAGGAGGAGCAGGACGGCTGCTCCAGTGACGAGGACCCGGGCCGCGCAGCCTCCCAAGGGACCAGCAACAGCGTGGACATCCAGGTGGGCGCCGTGGGGCTGTCTGGCTCCTGGGGCAGGTGGAGGTGGGCATGCGGCCTGTCTTGGTGGGGGTCCATGAACAAGCGCCACCGTCCCCACGTTCCCCCCAGGACGTGAAGTTCAAGCTCCGGCACGACCTGCAGCAGCTGCAGGCCGCTGCCAGCTCAGCCCGGGACCTGACGCGGGAGCAGCTGGCCCTGCTAAAGCTGGTGCTGGGCCGGGGCCTCTACCCGCAGCTCGCCATCCCCGACCCGTTCAACAGCGGCCGCAAAGACTCAGACCAGGTGGGGCTCCTTCCCCCGCCCGTCTGCGCTTGTCTTGTGTCCAGCACCTGCTCCGCAGTGTCTGCTCTGCGGGGACGCGGGTGAGCAGCGGCTCTCCCGGGCTCTCGGTCCAGTGGCGGGGCAGGCCCCTCGCTGGCTGGCTGGCTGGGGTCGGGCAGCACAGGAGGCGCTGAGCGCGCTTCCTGGAGGAAGGGGCCGCTGACTTGCAGTATGGAGGGAACCTAGTCAAGAGCGTGAGAAAAGCATTCTGTCCCTGCTGCCCTCTCCAGATTTTCCACACCCAGGCCAAGCAGGGGACTGTCCTGCACCCCACCTGCGTCTTTGCCAGCAGCCCTGAGGTGCTGCACACACAGGAGCAGGAGGCTGTGGGCGGCGAAGGGAGCCGAGGTACCCTTGGCGGGAAGAGAACCCCAAGGGGCGTGAGGGGTGGGGACACAGTGATCTCGGTACCTGTCGCGGTCTGGGGTTGTCCCTCCCTCCCTCCCTCCCAAACCCCACTGATGCGGGGCTGCTGACCCGAGCAGGAAAGACGCCCAGAGCCAAATGTGTGTGGGCGGCCTTGCTGAGAACATGGTGTGGCCGACCCCGCCATGACATTTGCAGGGCCTGTCTCTAGTCGCAGCTGCGTGCCAGTCACCGGCCAGGGCGCCTCCTGAAGGCGCTGGCTGAGCATGTGCAGCTCGCGCACAGCGGCGGGTTTCCTGCCTCTGAGCCCGGCGCACAGCTCCTCTTCCTCCCCATGGGGAGGCAGCAGGCAGCGTCGGACTGTGTTAGAACGGGAACTGGGAGCCTCAAAAGGTAAGTTTATACTGCTCAGGCGTAAGGTGGATGGACCCTTCCTGATCTTTAACTGAGGTGACTCTCGTCAGGTCTCTTCCACTTGCCGTCCCCAAACTCTGTCCAAGATGGAGCGATGGGCCCTCGGCTCTGTGCCTGTCCTGGACTTGCAGGTCTGGCCGCCCAGCGCCACCGCCTCCTTTTCTGGGGCATTTTCTAGCCGCTAGCTCAGTGGCAGTATCGTTAGACACGTGTCAGCGGCCCGGGAGACCTGCGAGTGACCTGCAGGGGAGCTCAGCGGCAGGTCAACCCCGAACTGTCCTTGTCCCTTTCAGACGACAAGAACAAGATGAGCAGTGGGCACCAGCTCCTGACTTTCGTCTCCCTGCTGGAGACCAACAAGCCATACCTGGTGAACTGTGTCCGCATCCCCGCGCTCCAGGTGCGCTCTCCCCACCGCTGCAGCTGTGACTCGCTGTCCCCTGGGGTGCTTCCCGCTGGAGAACAGACACTGGCAGGGCGCACGCGGGCAGTAGATGTTAGCCGTGGGCAGCACCTGAGATGGGCTCTGCCCCACCTGTCTCCTGCCCTCTCTTGCAGTCCCTCCTGCTGTTCAGCCGATCCCTGGACACCAATGGCGACTGCTCCCGCCTGGTGGCCGATGGCTGGCTGGAGCTCCAGCTTGCTGATAGTGAAGATGCCGTCCGGCTCCTGGCAGCTTCCTTGCGGCTCCGCGCCCGCTGGGAACGAGCACTGGACCAGCAGCTGGCTCATCAGGCCCGGCGGCGGCTGGAGGATGACGAGGAAGAGGAGGAAGCCCCAGTCAGCCGCAAGGAGGTGGTTGCCCTGAGCAGGGAGCTGCTGCAGTTCACGGCATCCAAGGTACGTGCCGTCCTGGCGTCCATACCTGATATCCTGGCATCTAGGTTCTCCCACTTGCTTTCCAGGGAGCTTTCCAGCTAGAAAGGTGGGTGATAAACCCAAGGACACTCAGCCAGCAGGGAGTGGACCTAAGATTTGACCCCAGGGGCCTGACTTCAGAGGTCGTGCTGTTGACCCCTGCAGCTCTCATCCGGAAGACATTAAGCTCCTACTGTATACAGGCTGCAGGTTACGCCCTCATTAAGCCCTGTGGGAGCTTGCAGGATATGAAGGGAAGCTATCAGGTTTCTGTTCACGGAGACAGATGGGAAGAATTAGTTCAAATTTGAAACCAAACCCTCCCCTTTTAGGTGGGGAGTTGAGAGTTGCTCCTGATTGAATGTGGTGAGGGAACAATACACTCCAGGAGGACTTCCTGGAGGGTGAGGAACCCAGTGAGTCAGGGAGAGAAAAACAAGGCAGATATGTAGATGGGTTCAGCATCTAGGTCTGGATGTGGCAGGGAACAGGGGAGGGGCCTGGGGAAGGCGGTAGAGTAGGGGAAGGAACAGCAGATGTGCCTCTGGTCGTGAGTTCTGAAACCATGTTGTGACCACTGAAACCACTGCTTAAGCAACTGGCCCTTATTAACAGAAAAGCCCAGGGGTGGAGTTCAGGCACGGCTGTGTCCAGGTTCTCTGAAAATGTCATTCGGTCTCTCCCCATCTCCTGTTCTTTCCTTAGGTCCCGTATAACCTCCGGCGGCTCACAGGGCTGGAAGCCCAGAACCTCTATGTGGGGCCCCAGACTGTCACCACTGCTGCAAGCCTCCCTGGCCTCTTCGGCAGCTCCACCCTGTCCCCCCACCCCACCAAAGGGGGCTACGTCGTCACTGACTTCCTCACCTACAACTGCCTCACGGTGAGCACAGACCCTCACCTTCCTGCCTCCGAATGTGGAGTTTGAAGGAGCCCCCCGCCCGCCATGCCGCAAGCACACACTTTCCCAGGTTGCAGAGTGGGGCCTGTCAGTCCCGAGGGGTTCTGAGGAGAGTCCCCGGGTGGCATTGGGGACGGCAGGCCCCTCCTGACGCAGCTTGCTTGCTGCAGAGTGACACAGACCTGTACAGCGACTGCCTCCGCACCTTCTGGACCTGCCCGCACTGCAGCCTGCACCTGCCCCTGACGCCCCTGGAGCGCATGGCCCACGAGAACACCTGCCCTGAGGCCCCACAGGACGGCCCCTCAGGTAGGGACGCGGCACCATGTCGCCGAGCCATCCACCTCCCCCGGTTGTTTCCATGTCTGGGCATTTGCTGGACTCATGGGCCTGTCTGGTGCGACTTGCAGGCTTCATCAGACCTGGGGCCAGGAGGGCCTGGACTGCCAGCCGCTTGCATTTCTCTTGGTTCTCGCTGAGTTCCTCTTTCTGGTCTGCCGTGTGTTTCTCTGTCTCTGTCCCTTATTTTTTCCACCCCCCACCCCCGCTGTCACCCAGGGGACTCCATAGTGGGCAGCGTACGTACCCCATCCACAGACAGCACGGTCCCCACTCCAGGGTTCTGTCTGGCTCATGTTTCTCTCTCAACCCCGATGCGTAGACTCGCCTGTGTGTTAATCCAGGAAGGCTTCCTGGAGGAGCCAGATTCCTCCAAAGCCAGGAGAGTGCCCGAGCCCGCAGGTTCCTGGTCGTGACGAGAGCTCACTGGGGGTCCCTCACAGCCTCCTCCTCTCTCTTAGGGGCTGAGGAAGCTGCCCCCGAGCCTGTCCAGAAGGCATCCGCACTGCAGCGACCCTACCACTGCGAGGCCTGCCAGAAGGATTTCATGTTCACGCCCACAGAGGTGCTGCGACACCGGAGGCAGCATGTCTGAGCCTGGGGGCACCTGCTGAGAGCCCACCTGTCCCCGCTCTCCGGCAGGACGAGGCTCCCGTCTGAACCCCCAGCCTGGGCGCAGAATTATGGTTATTAGTCCCAGCCCAGCGGGGAGGGCGGGCGACATGAGAATAAAGTCTCACATACTGACAACCTCGACCCTTTGGTGGGCGTCCCCGGGCCTCTGCCCTCCGGCTGCTGCACCTCTGGGGCCTGGGGTGGGCGAGCACAGGCTCCAGGGGATGATCCTGGCAGCCTGGACACTGCCCTGTCCTGAGTCTGCACGCCCGGCCTCTGCTCTCCCTTGAACTGGGGAGCCCTGTATTGGCCCAGCCACAGCGGTCACTTTGAGTTGGGCTTGGGCAGTGGTGTCCTGTTCATCTGGAACCACAGGACCACTCCTGGCACAGTCACCGGGGACATTCCCGCTGCGGGGTCCATAGCAGGTCTCCCTGGACACACCTCCCCCTTCCTGAGGTAACTCCCACCTTGGCTGGGGGTCTGGGGGGGTCTGCCTGCCCTGGCAACCCCAGCACTCACCACCTGCTGAGCTCAGTTCCTGGCTTCGGCTGACAGTGTGCTGCCCTGAGCTCCCAACTCCACACTCCTGTTCAGCTGCCTCCTTGGCACTGACGCTTGCAGCCTGAGTGCCTGGCCTGACCCGGCAAAACTAAATCCTAATTCCCTGCTCTTCCCTGGGGTCACCCCTTCTCAGCAAGTCAGCTTTTACCTGATGCTCCAGCCACTCACCATCCATTCTCTCTCCCAGCAGGGATGTTTGCTTTATGTTATGGAGTCTGTGTTTCCCCAAGTCAGGAATATCTGCCCCGCTCCTGAAGGGCACCCCATCCACCCAGGCAGGCCGTGTCTCCGGGCCCCTCTGCCCCGCCTACATGTGCTCTCCCAGTCCTGGGATGCCTCTCCTGGCCTGGCCCTGGGCCACCGCTGTCCTATGCAGACTGGTCTTCCTGCCTCCATTTCTTGCCTCTACAGTCTGCTTTTCATACAGAGACTCCAGGAATCCTGCTAAGACACAAGTCATAGCCCGTCAGTTTCCCTGTGTAAACTTGCTCTGTCTCAGGTCTCCCAACTTGCGATGAGACTCGGTCCTGGGACGCATCGGGACCTCACCGCCCACGTCTGCCCCGCTCACTGCTGCTGCCCAGCAGGCTGCTTCCCAGCTCCTTGCACGTGCCCAGTAGTTCCCACCTCAGGACCTGCTTACACTCTTCCCTCTGGCCAGCATGCCCTTCCTGACAGTAACCACATGGCTGGCCTGTCACTTGATTTCTCTCTGACACGAGTCTTGGACAGCACCTTCACTGGCAGAGCAGAGCGGCAACTTGTGTCTCGGGCGAGGATCAGACTTCAACAGAAGGCACTCGGGGTGTTTCAGCCAGAAAGGGGTGTGAAACAGGAAATCGGACACTTACACGACTGGGAGGCTGGGGGCTCAATGGGGCCCCAGGAACAACTCAGAACTGCAGCCCAGATCTGACTGCCCCTGGGGCCACTTCTGAAACCCCAGGGTCCTCGGCGTGACCCTGGGGTCACCTCTGTCCACCTCTCCAAAGGGGGACTGGCCCCTGCTGCCTCCTGCCCCTGCCTGCTGCAAGGGTGTCTGGGAAATGCAGCTGCCTGCAGGACGGTGGGGGAGGCCAGCCAAGCCCCCAGAGCCGCTGCCAAACACGGGGAACAGAAGACCACGGATGCAGGTGAGCATTAGGATCCCCCATGGCTCACCATCTGGCAGGGCACATGGCCTGAGCCTTTGCGCGTCTGTCTACCTTTCTGAACGAGGCCCAATTTCTGCTGTACGTCACTCTGTGTCTTCTTTGAATGTCTCTGTGGCTAATGAGTGTTTCTCCCGGGCACTTAAAATTCTCCCCGAGTTGGATTTTCCAGTGGCTGTGAAATAGCCCTTTCTGAGCACACCATTCAGGTCACTGCTTAAGAAACGGGTCTCCTCCACTGCCTTTGGATGGCTCCTTTTCCAAGGACGCGACAGTAAATATCTGCATGCCCCCTGGGTAGGGGTTTTTGCCCATATTTGGAGGGCCTGTTTTGAAGCCGTTTTCTGCATTATGGAAAATGGAGTGACCTCCAGGATGGTGGAAATACTAAGAAAAATGCATCCCCTGAATGCCCCTCCCCGACTTTGCACAGGGGTGGTCAGATGGACCACTGTGGGTGATGCAGATCTGTTTGCATGCCATGAGGCCTCAGGGTGAAAACACGCTCAGCGCACAACCACTGACCCTGGATCTGGTGGCAGCGGTCATCGTGTTTCCTTCCTTTCTACACTGACAGGCCTGCCCCTAGTTACGCTTTTCCCCAAATTCCCAGCCACTTCAGGCATGTCTTCAGGAGTATAATCGTGGGTCGAGAGGGAAGAGCATCTGTGAGGAGCCTTTGACACAGTTTCTGTTCCTTTTTATCATTCTATTTCTGCCCAACTTACAAGAGGAATCGCATGCGCCTTGGTATAACAGCACACACTCAAATAGCTCCCACTGTGTGCCAGGCATCACTCTCAGCACTTTACCTACATGGGTTTACTGAATCTTTGAAGCAACCCAACAAGATGGATACTCATTACCCTCCTGTAGCACAGAGAAGTTGAGTAACCTGCCCGAGGCCACACAGCAGTATGTGGCAGAGCTGGGGTTTGAACCCAGACTGGCTGTGACCTGCCCTGCAGAACTAATGTCGCTACAACAATTAGAAGCATTTGCACAGAACACCCTTGCACGGCCCTGTGCACGTGGACAAGCATTTCCAGAGGAAAGTGTCCTAGTGACGGAATTTGGACTTTCTGTTCCCAGTGCCTAGAGCTTTTGTGCCCGGAACATAGTATTTGCTCAAAAAACAGGAGCTGGGTATCTCTGACAGGACACAACATGCTGATCACACAGGAACAATGGGCTATATTAAGATGCTTAACTTCTGTCCTTCACAAGACATCATTCCAAGCAGGAAAAAGGCAGTCACAACAGGAAGACAGCCGGTTCAGGGACTCAACAACCATCTGTATCCAGAATATGCAAAGAGAAGCTTACAAGTCAGGAAGGAGACAACCCAACAGAAAACAGACCAACTACTTCAACAGCCGCTTCACAAGAAGAATATTCAATTAGTCCATAAGCACAAGAAAAGACACTGACCTTAGTCATCAGGGAAATGCAAATTAAAGTCGGGGCAGGTGAACTACTGAGCTCACATATTGCTTTGGGGAGGGAAATGAAAGAACTACTTCGGAAAACTATTTAGCAATTTCTTTTTCTTTCTTATTTTCTAAAGGAGAGGAGCAGGCAGGCAGAGAGGGGAAGCAGCATTTATTTATTCAGTTCAGCCTGGTGGTTCCCTCATCTGGGATGTGAACCCAGGACCTTGGGATATATGTGGACGGCGCCCAACCTCTCCTCCACCAGGGGGCGCCTGTGTTACTGTTTCTTTTCAGGGTAAACATACTCTTACCCCAAGACAGCAACTCCGCTACGTTGACAAGTCCTCATAAAAACCACATATGTGAATGTTCATTGCAACTTTACTCCTAATAGCCCCGAACTGGAAGTAAATATCCAGAGGATGGGGAGACTGGTACAGCTGACGCTTCAACGGCATGAGGATTACGGGCCCCACCCCACACAGCCGAACATGCCTGAGTTTTGACTTCCCCAAACTTGACTACATTGCCCCTTGGTATCTGCAGGGGGTTGCTTTCAAGACCCCTCTTCCCTGCAGAGGCCCAAATCTGCAGGTGCTCAAGTCCCTTAGAGCCAGCCCTCTGCATCCAGCTAGCCGGCCACACTAGGGTGGGCGGAATCCGTGGTTGCGGGATATGAGGGTACAGAGGCCCTGCTGTATTTATTGAAAAAATACACATATAAGTGGACACGAGTTCAAACTCGTGTTCAAGGGGCTATTGTACATGCAGGGGATGCAATGCCACTCAGCGACGAGGGCCGCGCCACAGACACAACAGCAGGAGTGACTCCGTGGGAGAAGTGAAGGAAGTGGAAACAAAACCAGAAAGGGGACGCGCAGGTGGCTCAGGGGTTCAGCCTGAGGCTGGGACGCAGTCCACACTGCCCAAGGACCTGGGTTCACAGGCCCTGCCCGGGCAGCAAGGCCGAACAAACAACTAAGTAAATAAAGTGGTTCCTCCTTTTCCTTCCTGCCTGCCTTCCTCTTTAACACAAACAAAAAACCAGAAAGGGCCTGCAGTATGTTTCCCTTTATGAAATTCTAGAAAAGGGAGATCTACTAAATGGTGACAAAGATTATCAGGAGTTGTGTGGGGCTGGGGCACCGACAAAGAGGGGGACCAGGGACATTTCTGGAGTGTTGATGGGGGGGTGGTTATAAAGGTGTGTTCGTCATTTTTCGTATGTAAATTATACCATAAAGGTGATTTAAAAAGGAAAATCACTGCCCCCTCCCCGCTGCAGAGGACCCTTAGCCCAGCCGGCTGTGCGCCTGGCCCGTGACCCTGTGCGCTGCATGTGCACGTGGAAATTAAGTGGTTGGATGCTTCCAAAAATAGAATCATACCCACAACTGGCCTTTTGCCACTTAGTGTAACCTGGGATCTTTCAGAAAAAGCAGAGCCTGCCCTCGTGCACGGCTAGAGCCATGCACCATTAGAGCGCCATTGTATGAATGTGACCAGCGTTTCTCTCACCAGGTCACGTGGTGAGACACCTAACCCGCTTCCAGTCTTGTGCTCCCCCCAATAGCTGGCATGAGTGCCGTTCCCGGGCGTGCGGAGTGCAGGCACGTGCGCGGCTCAGCAGCTCAGGGGCAGCCGTGTAAACGCAAGCACCCAGGCTGCACTCAGGGCGGGGGGCAGGTGAGAAACAAGGCTCTCGGGCTCTCTTCGGCGCCCTGAAAGGCTGCGCGGAACACACCTCGTGGGGACTTGACTTTTACCGATCGATGGACCCAGACTGGAAGATTAGAAGACTGACGGAGCTCGGGCTTGGCAGGCACTTCCATCCACCTGCAGGGGACTGTGTTCAGCTTCTCCAGAACTGAGCACAAGCCACTCAACAAGCTTCCGAAAGTTTCCCTTGCGGCCTAGCATGCAGACACGTCACAGATCAGAAGGGAAGCGCTTGGCGAGTTTTCCAGAACGTGAGACGCACTTGAGCCTCCAGCATCCCGCCTGGAAACCAAACATCACCTGCCCCCAGAAGCTGCGCTGGGCTCCCAGTCCCCCAGGAGTGATCTCATCCCGGGTGACACTGCTGTTTAGTGTCACCGTTCTGAAATTCACACACATGTCCTCACTGTGTCTTTTGCTCAACATGAAGGTTTACCCATTCTGTTGTCTGAATTCATCATAATGTACGATTTCGCTGATGGCATTTGAGTTGGTTCCCATTACAAAGAACTCTGCCATAGGCTCCTGGTGGTGTAGTGGTCTGGTCTGCTGCCTCTGGCCAAGCACAATCCTCCCACATCCCAAGGACTAGGGTTTGCATCCCCTGGGGGCGGGTGGGGACACAACCAAGATGAGTAACTCAGTAAAAAATAAAACGCTTCTTCCTCCTCTCTTTCTGACTAACTGCTTGACTCCATTGCTCCCTGTACCTTCCCTAAAAAAAAAAAATGTCCAGGATAAGCAGATCTATGGATGGTTGCCTAGGGGTGGGGACTTGGGGGGAATGGGGTGAATCCTACACTGATGATACTTCTAGATACACAACTCTGAATATAACAAAGTCATTGAAACGCGTCCTGGAAATGAGCTTTAAGGTATGAGAATTCTCTCGTTTAAGCCGCTAGGAAAGCACCTTCCTGGCTCTCCGGCGCCCTCTGGAGGCGCCCGGGCTCGTCGCCTGCCCCCGCGTCCCGACGCTTCGCCGCTGGACCATCCGGCGTCACAGGGTCAGGGACACACAATCCACCGGCGGCAGCCAGCCGCACACACAGACCTCCTGCCTGCGCGCGGTCATAATAAAGGCCGCTCCGCCTCCAATCCCTCTCGGACACAGGCAGCGAGACCTAGAGTTCGAGTCCTGGCTCTGAGAGACACAGGTGGCATAGAAGACTGTCACAGACCCAGCCCTTCCTCGGCGACACGTAACGCCCTCATTCAGCAATAGGCACATCCCGGTGGCGCCCGCTGCACGGATGGCCGCGCACCACAGCGTCCTCATTTCAAAGCCCCGGCAGCCACACAAAGGTCGCGCACCCGCGAGCCCACCCGCCGCACCAGGGCCGACCCGCGTCCAGCTCAGCGACGCTACCCAAGGCGCGGGCGGCCCCAGACTCGGGTCCACCCACTCCTCCTTCACTCCAGGAAGCAGGGGAGGTATTTTTAGTTACAATTAACCTCCTGCCAAATTCCCCTCCTCCCGGGTGGCACATCCAATAGGCTTAATTAGAGAGGATTAAATGAGAGGCATTTCCAGTCGCCGGGAAAAGCTGGAAAAGCGTGGGAGAGGAGTGGAAGGGAGGGGAGGGGAGGGGCGGGGAGGCGGGGAGGGGCGGGGCGGGGGAAGGTCCCCGTGCCCCTCCGCCAGCCAGCCAGGCCAGGTGGCTTGAATGCCCCGAGGTCGCAGGGCTGCAGCCTCAGGCCTCCACTCAGCCCCGCCTCCTCCCCCAGAACCTTCCCGCACCTGCCTCTGCGCCCGTGCGGGGACCCTGCCTGCAGTCCAGCCCTCAGCCAGCCCTCTTCAGGCCTGGGGGCTCGAGAGACTTCAACACTAGTCCAAACAACATCTAACTCAGAAACTAGTGCCTTCTCGACTCTTTAAAAATAGAATTTTTGAATTCTATTTTCAAAAATCGAGACGCTGGCTCGCCATGGCCGAGTAGCAGTTGATCAGCCGCCTCCAAACGAGGACAGTCCGTGTACGCCCCAAGCATCCAGGCTCATGGCCGGGGGCCGGGGAACAACCAGGATGAGAAACTCAGTAAATAAAATAAAATGCTTCTTCCACGTCTCCCTTCCTGCCTGCACCTTTCTTTCTTTTTTTTTTTTAATGAGCGGCCTGGTGGGGCCCCGGTGGATCAGGCAGCTGAGTCGGCGGGTGTGGATCGTATAACGTTCAGGAACCAGGGTCCAGACCCGGGGCGGGGCGGGGCGGGGGGGAACCAAAATAACTAAATAAATGCTTCTTCCTTCCTCTCTTACAAATGAAATGTAGGTCCCAGTAGAGACCCACGTTCTCCAGTTGGACCCTGGGCAAGAGCGCTCACCTCTCCTCTCTGGGCCACTTTTGGAAACGGGACAGTAACGGTGCCCCCTCCGGGGCGGGCCGGTGGGTTTCCCGGGTGGGAGGGCGGGCAGCTCCCAGCACAAACACCACCCGGCCCGCCCTACTCACGGCTCAGTCGCCTCCCAACCGACGTGCCCAGGGAGTCCGTCCCGGGTGGGTCTCCTCCCGCCGGACGCCGGCGCCGGGGGCGGGGTCTCGGGCTGGTTCCGCCGTGCGGGGAGGGGCCTGCGAGCCGGACCCGCGGCGCGAGCGCCGGGGAGGAGCAGGTGCCGCGGTTGCGTCGCGAGGGCGGGCCAGCTTCCTCGCTTTCCACCTGCTCCCCACCTGCTTTCCCGGCGGCCGCGTGCCGCGGAGGCCCCAGAGGCCGCGTGACAGAGACGTGGTCCAGCCTCGGACGGGGCTGAGGCCTGAGCCGATCTTGAACCAGGCAAACGAGAGGCAGCGCTGCCAGGAGGGGCGCTAGGGGTCAGGGAAGGGGTGCTGGAGAGATGAACGGAGTGGGGGGCGCCCTTCGCTGGAGCCACGCCCTCCTGCGCCCCCACCCCCCAGGCCTCTATGCTAATAAAACGACTGCCCGCTGGTCCCTGTCACCAGTGGCCCGTCCTCCTTTGGCCTCTGCCAGCCCCTGCCCCAAGTGGAGCCCCTTGGGGACCCATCTTTGGCCCCAGACACACAGACAGCCCTGTGTAAACGAGGAAGTGCCCAGCTGAGTGCACTGTCAAATACCAGCCGGAAGGCTGATGAGTGAACTAATCAACAGTTTGTTTTCAGGCACCAAGGTTTGGGGTGCTTGTTACCTGGCAACAGCTAACCGTACACATGGTGTAGGAGCAGCGCCCAGAATAAAGAGCATCGACTACCACTGATTCACTGGAGTCAAATGGTAGACAATTTGAATTTTGGAAGAGACACAAGAACTCAGGTTGGTGGCTGTTTGTTTTTAAGACTTTATCATTTAAAAAAAAAAAGTAGAAGACATTAGAGAAGGGAGGTAGGGGAGGGAGGAGGGGCAGGCCGGGAGGATGAAGGGAACTTCTCCCAAATGTGGGATCTGGGCCACCTTCCTTCCCTGCCAGCCCTAGCCCGCCCCCCCAACCCTTCTCTGTCCTAGAGGTGGGGGGGCCCCAGCCACCATCTTCTGAAGACCCGGGTCCAGGATTTCAGCTGGAGTTCCGGGCAGAGGTGAGGCCAGAAGTGGGGTGCAGGGCTTGGAGGCCTTGTCTTTGTCCTTGAGAGACCCTTGCGTGGGCACTCAGGCCCCCCATGTCCTGGTGGGGCCCCAGGGAGGTAGGCGTTGAGTTGGGGGGCCTTAGGAGGGGTAGTCCTGAAGTTGGAGGGCCAAGCGGGAACCAGAATCAGGTGGGAACATGGTGGTCTGGAGGCTGGGGTCTGTTGGGGAAGAAGGGGGTCAAGTCAGGAGGGGGGGGTCTGGCCCTCTTCTATGCAGCCCCCACTGGCCTCACAGTGAGACAGATGTGGGGGGGATCTGAACAGAAATGGAGATGGGAGAGACAGAGATGAAAAAAGAGACAAGGAGACAGTCCAGCAAAAGAAAAGATAAAGGAGACAGGTAAGAGGCATGGAGAGAATGAGAGGTGATTATTGGAAAGAAAAAGATGGTACAGAGACTGAGAAAGATGAGGGGGAGCAGAAAAGGGCAGAGAAGAAGTGCAGGCAGGGAGAAAAAGCAGCCTGTGGGGAACAGGACGAGAAGGCCCTTCCACCTCTGCTGATTCCCTGCTGCCTCCCCAGGCCTGGAGCAAACCCACAGGCCTCTCCTTCCCGGGCCCAGGACCCTCCATGCCTGAGCTCTCTCACATACCCACTCTCAGCTGCCAGCCTTTCTGCTGGTCCTGAACTCATTACTCACCCAACTCACCGGCTTAACCCAGTCCAGACCCCCTCCCTTTCACGTGTGTGTGGCTTGGGGCGGGGAGTGGGGCGAGTGGGCTCGCAGCCATGAGATTTTCAGGTGCTTCACCCTGTATCACTGGTACTATTCTCTGGTCTTAGTTTCAAAGTACTCTCCTCCGGGAAGCCCTCCCTGAACACGACCCACTCGGCCTGAGTCTGACACTCACCCCGCACTGCTCATCCCAACGCTGCCCACTCTTGGTCATCACTGTTTGCAGATGGGTCTGTCTCCCACCTGGGTTGTGAGTTCCACGAGGTCAGGGGCAGGGTGATGACGGTCACTATTGTGTCCCCAGCATCATGCAGTACAGGGCCAGGCACAGAGATGCTCAGGGAATGTGTATGGAATGAATGAATGAATGAATCGATGCTAAACAGAGGAGTTCGGACTTCATCTAGAGAGCCACACGGGTTTGCTCCAGGTCTGGCAAGGCAGCAGGGAATCAGCAGATTCCTTTTGGTTTTAATTTAAGAGGAATCAAGATCTGAACTGTACTTTAGAAACTCCAGGATGCCTCCAAGTCCCGGCCCGTCACACAGGCTACTCCCTATGCTTCTGAGTTGGTTGTTGGTGACTTCTCTCTGAACCTCAGTTTTCTCATATTTAAAATGAAAATAATAATCTCTTCCTCTTGGGATTGTTGTGAAGACTGCATGAGAAGATACTCTGACATCTTAAGGCCTGAGAGGATAAGAGAAGGCCCCTACTCCTCTGCCTCCCACTTCTACCCAGTGAACTCCTATTCATCCTTCAGTGCCCCATCCAGAGACCACTTCCTCTAGAAAGTCTTCCCTGGAATCCCAGAGTCGATGACTCCCTCCTCTGAGTGAGCTGTGTTATATTGTTTTAACCGTTGCACTGGATTATCCATTGGTTTCTGATGTTCACTTCCTCACAGACTCTTCCCAAGACCTGGACTCTACCTGAGGCATTTCAGGGGTCAAGCATACCTGTCCATGTTCCGGAGATATTTGGAGATGTATGTCCAAATGGATGGTGGGTGGGAAGGTGGGTGAATGCAGGCATAAGCACATGTGAAGCTGGGTGGATCAGTGTGGAGGTGTGGGGATGAGGGTGATGTGTTTGGTTGGATGGTTGGTGGTGAGTACATCAGTGATGGTTAGATGGATGAAGTGATGAATGGGGGGATGAACAGTGGGTAGTCAGATGTGTAAAAGAATGGATAAATGGGATATGTGGATGAGTTAATGGATATCAGGTGGATCAGTGTAGAGATGGGTGGAAGGGTAGGCTAATGAATTTTATGATGGGTGATGCATGGTGAGTGGATGAATGACGGAGAGATGGATGCATAGGTAAGTAGGTAGGCAGATGGTGGATCAGTGTGGATGGATGAATGGGTTGATGTGTGGGTGGGTAGATGAATGAACAAGTTAGTAGGTGAATGTACAGTTGGATAGATGGGTAATTGGATTTTGGATGGATAAAATTATGAATGAGTGGATAGATGGATGGATGGATGGATGGAAGACAGTGATGGATGGATGGATAGATGGAAGGAAGACAAGGATGGATGGATGGATGGATAGATGGAAGGAAGACAGTGATGGATGGATGGATTGATGGAAGAAAGACAGTGATGGATGGATGGATGGATAGATGGAAGGAAGACAGTGATGGATGGATGGATTGATGGAAGAAAGACAGTGATGGATGGATGGATTGATGGAAGGAAGACAGTGATGGATGGATGAATGGAAGAAAGACAGTGATGGATAGTTGGATGGATGGATGGATGAATGGTTGTATAATCTTCTCACCAAGTCTTAGAGAATTCTTAGTTCAGGGACCTAGGTTGACCTTGCTCTGTGTAGGTCCACTATTGGGGTCCAGAGTCCTTACAAAGGTTTGAGCCTCCCGACCCCCAGCCCAGCACCCGTAGAGCTTGGATACTCACACTTCTCCTGAATCCAGCGTCTATAGATAATGCCACTCTCCTTCCAGGTTCAAACTCATCCCCATTGATCCTGGAAGGGAAAATAGTAGGATGAATGGGTCTTCACCAGGCAATCCACGTGCTCTTGAGTCTCTTCCACCCACCCTTTCACCAGCGGACCCCTCTGTCAGGACAGACTGAGTCATCTTTTAACAGTGGAGCGTGAAATTGGTAGGTGGAGCCTCGAAGAAGTGAACTCTGTGAGGAGATGGGGACCAGGATGTCCCCTGATACGCACACGAGATAGTCTTATTCTTGAACATACTTCCAGGAGTATGTATCTAGTTTGGAGGAGACTCCGGTGTGCCAGGGGCGCAGCTTAGGTAGGGGCGGGGCCTTACCTGGCGGCCTGACAGTCACGTGTGGCTGAGTCTCTGTGTAGCCCCCCATGGACTGTCCCTCTGGGCTGAAGGCTGCACCCTGCCCTGCGAGGGGAGTTGAGGGGTACAGGCTGAGCCCCAAGATGCCTGGGTCCTGACTTGGACACGCCCCAGAACGCTAGGACCTCGCTCCCCACCGTCTCCGTGTACCTGTGCGGTTGGATTGATCGATCATGGGTTGCACGATGCGTCTTCGGGCGTTAATGAACCTGGGGGAGGGGCCATGGGAACGCAGGCGCATGTAAAGAGGGAGGAGAAGTGATGAACACAGCGGGAGAGGGCAGGGAGGAGAGGATGGTGATGCGGAGGCGGCGAAGACAGCGCGAGTCCAGCGGGAGACGCTCCCAGGACGGCGGGGCTCCTTCAGCACCGCGGACAGCGCCCGGCTCCCAGGTGGCTCGAACCCGCGAGCCAGCCGGGTCGCTTACTCACCAGTTGTTGACTTGCAGGATGGTGAGCCCCGTGTCCTGTGCCAGCTGTTTCTTCTGCTCCTCCGAGGGGTATGGATGCTGCGGCCATCAGCAAGAGTCACCCCGCCTGCCCAGCGGCCATCTGATCCCCCAGCCCCGCAGCCTGGGACCAGCCACACAGCTGGCTGCCAGTTTCTCCAGCTCCCTGGGGCCCAATGGAGGAGCAGCACATCCTGGCTTCGGGCAATTACGCCCGCCTCTTCCAGCAATTAGAGGCTAATTGGCCAGCTCTCCTGAGGGACCCAAGCTGGGGAGGGGGCTCCATTACCACCCAGAAAGGAGGCAAAGCCAGCTCCTGACCTGAGTTTGTTGGATGCCTATGCCTGCCTCCCTGGCCGTCATTTCTCCTCTGACTTCACCTCTGTGAATATTTCTGTCTCTGATTCTGGCCTCTCTTTCATCATCTCTGTCCTCTCTATCTCTGCCTCCCTGTGTGTCATTGCTTCTCTGTCTCGTCTGGTCTGTCTCTTTCTGTCTCTCTGTATGTCTGTCTCTGTCCCTCTGTGAGTCATTCTCTCCTGGTTACTATCTTGCTCTCACTCAGTTCTCCCCAGAGCTCTCTACCTTGGTCTCCCTCCCCATCGCCATGTCTCAGTTTGTCTCCAGGAGGCAGTGAGTGTGTGGTTGAGGCCAGCCCACCTGCACTGGACCCCACTTCTGCTCCTTTCTGCAGGATGAAGACAGTAGCAGTATCCCCTCCCCAGGTGTGTGGCTGGAGGGGGCGCTTGATTGCTGGGTGGGGGGACTCTGGCGGGGCAGGGGAATGAAGATCCCACCACAGAACCTGGTACACAGGTGACTTTTCTGAGTGTCTGCTCACATCAGTCCCTGTCCCCTTGAAATTCTCCCTCGGTACCCCCAACTCGGCCTCCCATCTCTGGGTCTCTCTCAGGCTGTGCCCACCGCGCGCTGGGGCCCCGGGCTCTCACCGAGAGGTGCTGAAACAGCCAGGCCCGCATGATGTTGGTGGCGACTTTGGGGAAGATCCCCCTCTTTTTGCTGCGCCGCCGCTCCTGGTCCAGCTCCTCATCCTCTCCCCCTGAGCTGGGGGAGGCCACACTTGTGTCCAGCCCGTCTCCTGTGTGGGGAGAGGTGTACACTTTGTGGGCACGAAAAACAGAGTGGGGCCCAGAGACACCCAGAACCCTTGCCCGAGACCCCACTCCACAGCCCCGTCATCTTCACCCCTCTGGAAACCTGACTCACTGTCTAACTTTAGTCCTCAGATGGACTCCCACCCCCACCCACTGCCCAGGCTTCTCACCTTGGTCACTGGAATTGTCCCCACTGTGGGAGGCCAGGCCCCCACTGGAGGGACCTGGGGTCCCCAGCTGCACAGAGCCGCTATCCTCATGGTCTCTAATCCATGTACTATTCTGGAAAACAAGAGCTGGAGTCAGCACTGAGGGCTGCAGAACCACGTCTCTGTCTCTCAGCCGGCCGTGTGACCGTGGGCATCGGAGGACATGCCGGTCCCCACCCACCTCACAGACTGTGGGAGGAACCCAGTAGGTGATTTTTTGCAAAAGCTTGTGAAACTCGCTCAGGAATGCTGGGCACCTCCAGTGCCTGTTCTGAAGCCCCTGGGCTTCGGAATTCAGAGCTTTCCACGGTCCGGGAGTAAATCAGCGCATGCGCACGCGGTCTCTCTCCTGACACCCCAGCGGGGTCTGGGGGGTGAACTCCTCATCACATTCATTAACATTTCTGCAGCAAAATGGCTGAGTATTTAATGAAGTGGAATTAATAAAGCTATAAATAGCCTCTTGTTAGTGCTGGTTGGATTTTGCTGTTAAAACAGTTTGCATGAAACTCATGGGGAAGAAAAAACTTTCTGTGTCAGAGAAGTGGGGCTCTCCAAACTGCAGATCAGGGAGTGGGGGGCTGGATGTCTTCATCCAACTCCACTCCGAGGAAAGAGACAATGTGACAATTACCAGCTGCCCCTCTGCTGGGCAGGCCCACCGTCTGCTGAGCCCTTCAGCTCCATCGCAGGAGGGAGACTGGATGGAGGGAGAGAAGAACAGACGCCTGCTGTTGCTGACCATACGTGACCATACGCACCGCCTTAAATGGTAAACAGTACCATTTCCTGACTGTCCTGTCATTTTAATGTAAATGTCAAAGTTGTTCCGTTTTTAATAGACCAGGGCCATCTTCAATGCGGGGCAAAAGGGGCAGCTGAGTTGCCCCGACCCAGTCTGTTGAGGGGGCAGGGGGCCCCCTGCCCACAAGGCCACAGTTGCTACTGCTGTTTGGGCTCTCTGTGAGGAAACAGGAGTCACCCCCTCTCCCCACTGGTACCTGTTTCTTCAAAGGGAGCAGAACACTGCAGTGCGGTACAAGCACAGGTAAGTACTGTGGGGTTATCTCGGGCACTGGGCCAGTTATTGGTCATTTCTGGCACTGGATGGTTAAAGCCACATGTGTTTTGGGCAGGATATTTAGAGCAGGTCTTCCAGGGGCGCCAAATACTTTTCACCAAAGCTACCAAATTTCCTTGCACTGACCGTGGCTGTTTGTACGGAATCCCAGCAGACCGCACAATGTTACTATGCAACCTCTGGTCAGTCCCTACATGCTGTTGGCCTGGCTGCTCTGCTCCTCCCCGGCCCTTGGTGGTCAGCACATAACCCCGTCCCTGCTCTGCCATGCAACGTCCTGTTTTTGTCTCAAGGAGTCATGATCAGTGTATGCGGGGGTCCTGAGACATCGCTGCCCAGGGAAGTTCCTGCAGACGGCAGTCTGTGTGGAGATGGAGTTTGTGTGACTTCGGGGAGGCCCGTGTGCGAACTATGGAATCTCAAGACTGAAGGCTCCTGAGCACAGCTGTCGCCGTGCCGAGAGGGCTCTGGCCTGATTCCGCGAGCACCTGTCGGTGTACCTGCAGCTGTCCTGGACTGCAGGTGTGAGCGTGTCTGTGCCGAGAGGCAGTGCTGCTCCCAAGAGGAGGGTGACCCGCGGCAGAGTTGGGACACGGTGGTACAGCTGCGTCGCTCTCTGAGGCCGCCTTGTTCTGTCTGCGGCTGTGGTTTGAGGGGCTGGTTGTCGCGCACTGAGACAGTGGTGTGGCCGTCAGTCTCTGCAGAGGGGGCCATGCGGGTGTCTGCGTCGGGCGGGGGACGGCCATCAGTGCGGGCCGCTGTGTGAGGATGTGGGGGGTGATGCCCGAGGCCCTCACGGAGCACGTGCATGTCGTGGGCTGCGGGGCCACGTCTGCGGAGTGTGGCCTGGCCATGTGCTGCGTCACTGCTAGTGTGGGCGGTGTGCTGGGGACCGTGGCTGCATCGGGCCATGCAAGCCGCTTGTGGTCATGTCTGCGTGTCCTGAGACTGGAACCCAACTGCAGCTGGGACTGGAAAGACCCAAGGTCAACAGGTGTGGAGAGCGTGCGTGCCTGTGCGCACCATGGCCGGCTGGGTCCCAGGGCGGCTGCATCTGAGCGTGCGCGGTGGAGGCCGGGCCATCAGCTCCGCCTCCATCTGCACCGGGCTGCGCGGCGGGGCTGTCACACGCATGCGTGCACACATGTACTCTCTGGAAGGGGCGCTCCGGCTGCGCGGTCTCTGCTGCGGGCAGCCCTGCAGCGGTTCCGGGCGTGAGGTGTGTGACAGCCTGGCTGCGCGACAATGGAGGTCACAGAGTATGTGAGGCTGTGTGAGCCTGTGTGGGGGTGACCGAGCCCCTGGGTGGTGTCTGCAACTGCGGGCGTCTGTGTGTATGTGTCCAGCGTGTGTATAGGACATGTACATATGTGCACACACATGCATGTCCCCGGGTGGTGTGTGCAAGGGGTGTGCTGCACGGTGTGTGAGTGTGAGCGTGTGCACACGTGATCGTAGAATGCATGTCTCTCTGTGGTGTGTGCACGTGTGTGCTGCCCTGGCCACGTCCCTGGTGGGCAGCGCGCGCACGCAGGCTGTGTGGTGGTCCGAGGTCGCGGGGATACGCCCTCACACAGGCCCACCTGGTCCGGAAGGCCGGGGCAGGAGGCCGGGCAGTCCTCGAGGTCCTCCCTGCAGCCGCCATCCCGATCCTCGATGACCAGGTCGATGGGCATCTTTCCCTTGAGGCAGGTGATGTAGCGGTGACAGAAGTTGTCGCACAGGTCGTGGACCTGGGGGGGCACCGGGGTACTGGGGGGCCACCCTGGGGCCAGGGCTGGGGTGATGGGACAAGCAGCATTCTCTTCAACTTGGGAGGGGAGGGAGCCTGAAGGAGGGTGGAGTGGAGGAGGGAGGGAGGGGCGAGGGGGGTGGGGGTGAGTGGAAGTGAGGGGCACTTACCTTCTCCAGCTCCAGCAGGTGGAACCGGAGCACCTGGATGGCCTGGATCATCTGAAGAGACACAGGAGGGGAAGAGAGGAGGAGGAGGAGAGAGAGGAGGAATGGGCAAAGGGGGAGGAGAAGAGGAAGAGGAAGAGGGAAAGAGAAGAGGGAAAGAGGAGGAAGAGGAAGAGGGAAAGAGGGGGAAGAGAGAAGGAATGAGAAGGAGGAGAAAGGAGAGAAGAGGAGAGCCAGAGAAACAAAGAATGAGATAGAATCACAAAGACAGAATAACAGGGGCAGAAAGAAATAGAGAACAGCGATGGATGCTCAGAAATAAAGGAAGAGGGAGTTAGATTGAGAATCAGAGACAAAGAGAAGCAAGAGGTGCAAGAGACAGCAAAAGACCCACCACAAGAGGGGTGAGCTTAGATGCACGATAACAGACCCCCCTTCACCCACAAACTACATTTCCCAGAGCCCTTTGCCAAAGGGCTCAGCCAATGGGAAGCCCAGATGGAGAAAGGACTAGTCTCCAGTATGTCTCCTTCTCTCTCTTCTCCTCTCTCCTTTGCAGCTGAGTGCAAAACACTCTCTGGCATGGCCCGGTTCTCCTGACTGGTGGAGCAGCTCACAACGATTAGGTCCCAATTCTGCGCCAGGCACAGTTCTCTCATTGACTCACTAAATCCTCAGGAAGCCCTTGAGGTAGAAATTACTGCTCGTTACACTTTACAGAGGAGGAAACTGAGGCACAGGGGAACGCAGCCCCTGCACTGGTCCTCAGAGCAGGGGTGTGAGCTCCAGTCATGGGTCCCCATGCCCGACCAGTTTGCACTGTGTGGTGACCAAGGGTGATATCACTACAGCACAGCTCTGCTGATCAGAAGTTGAGGCGCCCCCTGGTGAAGCAGCAGTTAGGTCAGTTGCCTCCAAAGGAACGCAAGCCAGGTGCCTCTGGGTTCAAGTCCCGGGTTTGAGGGAAACAAATAGTGTGAACAACGAAATAAAAACAAAAGAAGACGCTTCCTCCTCTTCTCTCTGCCTGCCTGCCTGCCTGCCTGCCTGCCTACGCACCTTTATTCCCGTCTGTATCTTTCCTTTAAAAAAGAAAGAAATTGAGCCTTTGGCGCCCCCTGGTGGAATAGCGGATGGATCGTCCGCCTCCAGCCAAGAACAGCCCTTGTCCATCCCAAGGGCCCCAGTTCATAAACCAGGGTAGGGATGGGGGCGTGGAGAACTAAGTAAAATAAATACAATGCTTCTCCCTCCTCTCTTGCTGCCTTCCTGCTTGCCTTCTTTCCTGCCTGCATCTGTCCTTCAAAAAAAAAATTTTGTGAGCATTTGTGGCTACTCCCTGCGGAGTGAGTACCTGCCAACCTGCCAACAGCACGTGCTCCATGGGGCCACATGCAATTAAAGACCCTCACTGGTTTTGAGGCACATAGGAGAGTGCCCTCTTACTGGAACAGTGGAGCGCAAACAGCTTCTATCTGCACTGGGAACCATGCACTCCTGTGACTCGCTTGATTGGGGTACACGCTTTATCTTGGGGGTCTGGAACCGAGCCCACAAGATCGCCCAGGTATGCCTGCAGCTGAGAATATGGGTCAGGCTGTCTCCTCTCTGTCTGCCCAGTCATGCCTAGGGCTGTGGAGGCGATGGGACCCCCGGGAAGCTCTCACCAGATTATCCAGCTCGGGGTTGCAGGAGAAGAGGGGTCTCTCTGAGCGGACCTGGGGGGAGGAGAGAGGTCAGGGGGCACGGCCCGCCCCTCCTGGCAGGCTCTCCTGGTGGGTAGGGCGCCTACCTGCTTGGCAAAGGCAGCGATGTCCTCATTGAAGGAATCGGAGGAGCAGACATCACCGCCCAGGGGGGCGCCCAGCCCGGCCCCTTCTCGGGGTGAGCAGGTGGCCAATTCACATTTCTCAAAGACCAGGGCCAGCAGCGGAAAGAGGGGGTGTCTGGGGATGCAGGGGTGGGGGAGAGCTCGTGAGGGGAGGGCACACCTGGGAGGGAGACAGGAGACCCAGAGAGACGCGACAGAGATCTGAAGGGACAGAGACAGAGACAAAGAAAGAGCAAGGCCGCCAGGGAGACAGAGAGGGAGGGGGAAGGACCCCATGGAGCTCCCCTGCCATCACTTACCCATAGATCTCATCCTTCTCCCTCTTCAAGTCGCTGTCCACGCCCGGGGGTGGGGGAGGCTGATGGGGGCCACCGTAGGGCCCAGGGGCCTCCGAGAAGCCGGCCAGGGCTCTGGTGCTATCAGAGATGCCTGGGTAGTGGGGCAGCTCATGGTACTGGGGGAGAGGAAAGGGAGGAGTCCCAGGGAGGCTTCACACCAGGGGCCCAGAGCCCAGATGGGAAACCTCCCTACCCCAGGGACCCAGGAGCTGCACTCCTGGCCCCAGGAACCCAAACTCTTCCTGGGGGCCCTCAGTGTCCCAGGATGCACTTGAATGGCACCAAGTGACTGTCCCACAGTCTTTCTGCCCTGAACTGTGCGGGGTCGTGCCAGAGACCCCCGGGGTGTGGGCAGGAGGGCGCAGGGCAGAGGCTGACCAGCTCTGCCGATGCAGGAGGATCAGGGGCTGGCTGGTCTAGCTCCTGGCAGAGTGAGGAGCAGCGGGGAGGGGAAGAGCCACAGGGAGAGGGATGTGGGAGGAGAGAAGAGGAGAGAGAGAGAGATGGAGAGAAAAGACTAGAAAGAGACAGGAGATGGTGATGCCAAAGACAGTGAGGGAAGACACAGGAGACAGGGGCCAATAGGGACAGCGGAGAGGGAGAGAGGGACTGAGTCTCGCCCAGGGACACATCCCACAAATGCTGGGCATTGTTCGTTCACGAATGCTCTCATGCTGTCTCCCCAATTTCAACTGCAGGCACAGCTGCTAAATATGTGTAACTGTGTCTTCACAACGGTCACACCTACATGGAAACACTCCGCACACACACAAAGTCCGACCGGAGTGAAGGAGTGAATAAGTGGTGTGTGAGGGACTGACTGGGTGAAGGAGGGAATGAATGAACCAGGGAGGGAGGGGGGGAGCGAGTGAATAAACCAGATGCGAATGAAAGGGTGAATGAATGAATGAGGCCTTTAGCGCAGCCCCGGCGGCGCACAGTTAATGGGCACTTGTTGAAGGGCAGTAAAAGCCCCGAAGGAGCGCACAGGCCCGGAGAGGCGCTCCTGGCCTAAGAGTCCTGATCTGCGGCCACAGGCCACACTGGCGGGGCCAGAGGGCCTGCAGATGCCCGGGGTCCACGCCTGCCCCGGGAGACTGAGGCCCACGCAGGAGCCGCGTGAAAAGCGTCCGTCGGGGCGGGGGCGGGGGCGGGGGTTCGGCCGCCGCGCCGGAGGCTCCCTGTCTTTCACTTCTCTTCTAACTTCTGCGCCCTGAACTTGAATCCAGCCGCTGCCGGCAGCTCCTCAAACCCCGAGATGTGCGAGGCGGTCCTCGGGTCCCGCCTCGTCTGCGCCCCCCACAAAGGTGACTACCACCTCCTAGTCGTCCCGCCTCTCCCCTCCCGGGAGCGTCAAGACTGAACCCGCGGCGCCGCCTGGTGAGACCCTCTCCCCGCACGGTCCCCACCCCTGCCCTCGAGCGACTGGGAACAAAAGTAGAGCAGGGAGAGGGCTGGGAGGGCAGACAGGCGGGGCGCGGATAAAGGGCCTGAGCCGGAGGAGGAGACCGAGGGACGGAGAAGGAAGACAGGGACGGAGCGGGGAGACCGCGGGCCGGAGGGAGGGAGGCAGGGACGGAGGGAGGGAGGGAGGCCGACGGAGAAAGAGCCGGAGCGAGGGCGGGATGGGCGGTGCGGGCGCAGAGGGGCGCCGGAGGGCGGGGGGGCGAAGGCCGGCGGGGCGCGAGTCCCCCGCCCCGAGACCTACCCTCCGGGCCATGGGCTGCAGCCGGCGGCAGCTCCCGGGTCCTTCCAGGGCCTGGCGGGCGGGGAGGGCGCCGCCGGGCCGACCCCAGGGGGTGGGGCAGGAGGCGGGGTGCCCGGCCCCCCCACCCCCCGCCGCCGTCAGCCGCAGGCGCCGGGCCGCGCGGGGGCTGCGAGCATGGACCCCCGGGCCCTGCCCCCGCGGGGGTCACGGAGCGGGGCGCATGCCAGCCGGCGGAGGCGCGACACGGCAGGGGCGGCTCCCCGAGGCCCCCGCCGCGGGGCCCCGAGCCTCCGCGGGGTCCCGGGAGAGCGCGCCGGCGGGAGGCCGCGGAGGGCGGCGGCGGGGCGCGGGCCGCAGGGCTGCTGGCCGCGGGGCTCCGGCTGCCGGCTCCGCTCGCTCGGCCGCGCTCACATCCGGAAGTTCCACCGCGGAGGCGCTTAACCCGCCGTCCGCCGGGCGGCGCTGGGCGGGCGGGGCGGCCGGAGCCCCCGCCCCGCCCGCCGGGGCCGCTTTGTGCGCGCGGGGCCGCCTCCCCGCGCCCGCCCCGCCCGCGCGCCCGCGCCGCTGCCCGCTGCCTCCGGGGCTTCAGTCCGCGTCTGTCCCCGCATCTCTCTCTTTGTCCCTCAGCCTGCGGCCCCGTCTCTCCCCGCCCCCACCTTCCACAGCGCCCCCCGCCGCGGGGACAGGACACGTGGGCGCCGCCGGGGTGTGTGCGTGTTTGCGGGAGTGACGGCGGGCTGCTTCCCCGTCTGCCCGGTGACTGGGTGCCTGCGTCGGTACACAGGTCCGGGCCTCGGCCGTCGTTGTCAGCACAGGTGTGTGCGCACACGTGTGTGCTGGCGGAGGCGGCTCACTCCTGCCTTTCAGAGCGTTCTCAGCCTGGCGCCCCCGCAGTGGCTCAGGACTTGTGGACTCTTGGAAACGGCGTGCCTGCTGGCGTGGCCGTGGAAAACTCGTGCTCAGCTTTTGAAACTCGTGTTCACACGAGATGAAAGTGTGAACAGCAGAAATGCATTGAGCACCTACTGTGTGCTAGGTGGTGTACCGAGAACGTGGGCAGGAACCCAGGACAAACCCCTCACACTCCATTGCGCTGGAGTGGGACAGAATAGTCAAATAAATTAATGTCTAAGTGTAAAATAATGCCTGGAGGTGACCCCTACTCTGAAGCAAAACACAAGAAGG
>RJWH01005060.1:22550-86692 GCA_004363575.1 Solenodon paradoxus | reverse complement strand
GGGGGGGGGGGGTTGGGGGGTTAATTTGATCTAAGAACAGAGGAACAATAAAACTTAATATTAAATATATTAATTCTCTTTAAATTAATAGTATTAACTATTTATCTGGTAGTTGGGAAAGTAGTAAGCAGGGGAAACCATAAATTTACCCACCAACACACAAGAGTTAATTTCCTGTATTACTGTAAGCCTGTTTGGCAATAAGAGGCAGAGACAGGGGAGCCCTTGGGTTCTTAAGTAAGATTTTATCGTCCCATGTGCAGGTCAGGAAAGCTCTTTTCTGAGAAGAGACAAAGAGCAATTCAAGGGAAACTATAAGAGAGGGGTTTTTAAGGGAGTAGTCACTGACTAGCAGGGAAGGGGCTAGAGGTGCAATTCCAATGAGGCCATCCAGCTGAGCTGTTGATTTAGGGGTAGGGAGTGAATGGGCTGGAATGTTCAGCGAGCTTGGAGGGGTGGGCATGGAGTCCTTGAGTTCAGTAACTAGGATGGGGGTTGAACAGCATCTGATCTTGCTTCAGACTGCAAAATGTTCTGTTTCTCATGCTTGGCTGGAAAGTGACAACTTTCAGTCCTTTTGTCTCCTGTATCAGTTACTTTTCTCCTTCTTCCCAAAAGTGAAGTCCCTATTACCTTGCTTTGGCCTCAGTGAATTCTCCAAGTATTCATCTGCTGTGATGGGTTGTTCATTTACTTCCAAAGTCAGAAAGAAATCTCTCAGAGTCCAAACTAAGTCTGGAAAGAAGCTCACAGAGTCAGCTACATCTTCAACTCCACCAAGATCAGGGCGGGATACAGTCCTGAGCAGATCTGACAGTTCTGTCACAAAACTGAGATGCAATTAAGGAAAATTGGTACAACTAGGACTGCCTTTAAACCCATATTTAATTCCATAGCTGCTTACACCTCTATAATCCTTTTGGGTCATACCCCATTCCTTATTTCATCAGTAAATATAAAGACTCTTTTTCTTGTACATACTGTGTTTGTTTATCATGTTTTCATTGTTGTGCTTGGTTCACATGAACTCATAAATGCAGCTGGGTAAATAGAGGAGCTCTCTCTGGCTTTGGTGCCATCGTAGACCACAAAAGGATACTGCAATTGGTCGATAGCCCTCTGGTCAATCCTGTTCATGGTGTTGTATACGAAGGTGCTACTCAGTAATAATGCCAGTGCAAAGATCTGGCCATCATTATTCTCATCACCCTAAAAGTCAAAACATATTTAAATCAGATCATGGCATTCTCAAAGGAGCAGTAATTAAAAACAGATCTCTGACCCACAAATGTTAAACAATGCAAATGTAAATGATTGCAAGAAATATACAAACTACAAAAAGGATAGTTCTGTCATTAGCACTGAATATAGACTAGATGTTATTAACTCACTTTTAAAACTTGATAGCAATTTGCAAAATGGAACATCAAAGTTAGTGGGTCAGAAATCTTAAGATCAGGTTATCCAATTTCATAAAACAGAGCTGACTTATACAGATAAAACATGTCACTTTATTAAGTAGCTATCATGCACAGCTAATATGCAGGTCATAGTACTGAACTTATCTAAAAGTGAAACCAGTGCTGTGAGTTAGGTTTATCACTACTAGCTCCACATTGCAGGTAAGGAATGTCCCATTCTGAACGTGTAATAAATCAAAAGCAAAAGGAAAACATAAAACCATTAAAAAAGGAAATTTAAAGGAAATGTCTAATTGTTTGCAAAAGCCAGCTCATACCAGTTAACAAAAGATGATTATGTATATCTGTTCCAAACCCTGAGCTAAGTGATTTCACTTTGATAGCTTGGAACCAACAATGATGATAACCAGCTAAGATTGAGAAAGTTGGCAGATGCTGCAGATCAATGTTTCCCTGCCCTACCTCCAAGGGAACTGTTTATTAAACATTTACTCGCATGGAAGTGGGGAAAACCCATGAATCTGCTGTTCATATAAGAAGATGGATAAGACCAAAGGGGAATAAAATATCTGAGGAGACTTACTCTTGCTTGTCAGAGAGCTAAAAATGCCAGAGTACTGATTTGAACTCCAGTTTCTCTGACCAAGAGCCCACTACCGTTTTATGCACAGTAGACAGTGATTTTAATTGCTCCATCTTTCTGTATTTCCATTAACTGCTTAGCTCCAAATTTGTATAGTCTCCCAGTTATGATCCTGGATTATAATTTTTTTTTCCATTTCAGTTTTCCAAACTTTAACAATTAAAAGAAAAAAAATTAAAGAAATTTAAAAACAAACAAACCTCCCTGTACGAAGAATGTTCAAAGATGAGGAGGTTAATCAAAAAAGTAATCTTGGGGTATGTGGTGGAGTAGTGGTTAGGTCAGCCACCGCCAAAGAAGCAGTCCACATACATCCCAAGGACCCAAGTAGTAACTAACGTGTACCAGTATGTAACCAATGTGAGCCAATGTGAACAACTAAATAAAAATAAAATAAAAAAATACTTCTTCCTCCTCTCCTTGCATGCCGACCTACTGGCCTTCCTTCCTGCCTGCTCTTTTCCTTAAAAAATATAAAAATGAAAAATAACCTTGGGCACACCCTGGTGCAGTAGAGGCTTGATCAGTCAACCTTGACCAGCATAGTGCACATACATCCCAAGGATCCCAGTTCACGTCCCAGGGCCAGGGAGAACAACCAAGATGAACTCAAATAAAGTACTTCTTTAAAAAAAAATTAAGTAATCTTTTCCCTTACCTTCTCTGTATCCCCAAGTCCCTCTGTGTCAAGAAGAACTAGGGTGTGGTTTGATTTCACAGGATGAGGCACACACCACATCCAGATTCCTTTGGTGTGAGACTGCACTGTGGAACCAACAGAGAAGCCTGCAATGGGAAGCGGACAGGTTGCAATACAGGCAGGGAATCTGGAAATCGGAGACTTTCTTAACAATCGAGCTAGGGTTTCAGGAAAACAAGATGAGAAGATGGCAGAAAGTATAACCAGTATTCACTGAAAATACAAGAGGGATAGGAATATAAGTATATCAAATAGTGTGGACTGGAATTTGATAGGGCTTTTTCATAAGTCTAACATGCTACTAAAATTATCATAGTTTATCATTGCAGAGAGAAGTTATTTCACTGATTTTTACTCTTTGTGATTGGAAAACATTATGCTTTTTCCAAAAAGATACTAAGGGAAAAAAGAGAAAAAGAATATGTTAGGAACAAACCTCTGCCCTTTCTTTATCTTCTAGAGTATAATTAACTAGGTATGGTACAAACACTGGGTTACAATATTCCTCCCTCTCTCTAACTTTCTCTCCTTCTATGACCACACTCAGTGCTGGTAGTGTAGGCGGACAGAAGATACTCGGCAGAGTTTGCTGGGTCACTCACCCTTGTTCTTCCCAGTCAGCTTGTTTAGCAGGTAGGATTTGCCTGTACGGTAGAGGCCCACAATGGCCACCACATCAAGAGGCTGCATAATGGTGGATACAATCTTCAGAACTTCTGGATTAACCACCAGTTTCCCATTGTTGTTCTCAATAAGGCACAGGGGCTCTGGCATGTGGATTTCTGAGGCCATGTCCAAGGTGTGACCTTGTCTGCAAGGGAAGAAATGGGATAGACTGGAGTTTCCAGTTGTTAAGCAGAGAACATCATTTTACTTCCTGAACCTGTGGACATACTATTCCCCAGGATGGCTGAACTTTCTGTATTTCAGAAATTAAAAAATAAAAAAAAAAGACAGCCAGTAAGATTATAGTAAAATAAATCATTAGCCCTTCAGAGATGTACCATAGGCTACCCTACTATTACTTACATTTGGGTATTTGTAAAAACATTTCCTGAGTCCAGTCTACTGATAGCCTTCATCTGACTCTTCTCTATCAGTTTTTTCCTTCATTAGTTTATGTTTCTTAGTTCTTAACACACTGAATCCTCAAACGGAATCTTTATAACCTCTGTGTCTTGTATTAGACTTCTTGCTTTTACTCATATTGACTCTAATTTAGGATTCTAATGTTAAATCAATATGTGTTATATTAAAGTCTGCCAGGTCATTACATAGCATTATTGTAACAGATCAGAGTTGTTTACTCTTAAAGCTATAAATTTAAAGATTTATATAGCTACTAAAATGCTTCTTCTTTCAAAACTTAACATGTGATCATTTGATAAATGAGAACGTGAGTGAAAATATTTTCTTAAATAAGTACTACTTAACCATTTATATTTCAGACTCCATCTGAAGAGTCCTGGATTAAATGTTAATTTATCTGACATTTAGACAAATATTTGCTTTTTTGCCTTGCTTCACTATAGAGAAAATTTTCTTCAGCTTTAGAAGTGATTATTTACTACAGAGGCTAAAATCTCATCATCTGCTAGACTTTGTTTTCACTGAAATTTTATAATGAAAGTTTTGGATTCCCTTACTAGAAGAAATTTTTTTTCTTAATTCCAATTTTAAAAACTTATTCTCCCCACTGTCTCATAGCCAAAGCCCTGGTGACAGATAAATAAAGATAGAAACTGCTTAGAAGTAGATGACAGGAAATCCCTTGAAAATGACACAGCACCAGGGAATGGGGGCTAGGAAATGCTCAGTCCAAGCCAGATTCAGAAAGAGAATTTTCTACATGATTTGACAGATTCAATTGCCAGTCTCTTTTCATCTTAATCCACTTTCAATGCAACATTGGCACTTATATTTGTAGAGTTCTGGGTGTCTGATTTGAGATGTCAAGTTGAGCAACTTGTGACTCATAATAGCAGAAGCAACAGAGCAGTAGAAACAGAATAAAATAAAAGACATTAAAGAAGAAAGGGTGCCCACCAAGGGATCAAAACTAATTGATTCAGGGCTATTTCCAAAAGAACAACTCCATCTTCATATTATGAAAACTATGACAAAAAGAAACAAATAGAACAGTTTTCATGAATTCTCTTGATTGTTCATTCCCTTATTTTGTCCTTAACAATGTAAGCAAGTTATTCACATTGCATCTCATTCATTGCTCTTTCTCATGAAAATAGTACAGAAAATTCTAGAAACTTTCTAGCTTCTGTTTGAACTAAATCAAATTTTATCCAAGACATAGGTAACTTAAGCAGGAATTATGATCCCCATAGGTCATAAGGTGACAAATGAAGAAAAACAATGTTAGTATATTTCAAACTCTCAAAGTCCCCACGTTGGTGTCTAATTTAGCAGTGAGCAGACATGGCTGGCACTTCCTGAATTCTAGTGCAGGTCTGACACACCACAATTTAGTCTTGAATGAAATGTCATATTCCACATTAAGCTCAGCTGCATTCTATCCTGATTAGAATGTTTTTTTAAAACACCCTGGCCCTTGGAAGTATTTTCCCACCATGGTCTCAATCATACCTTAACTTTAAAATCAGTAGCAGAGATCTGTTAAAGCTGGTAAGAACAGGCTTCCACGTGAACTTGTGAAGACTCAGGACAGCTGTGTTTCTGTTATGTTTCTTCTTTACCGAAGCCTGGGGATTCCTTTTCACTCTACTCTCCACCTCCAACAGATGATTAGACAATGAAATAGAAACCTGGGAGTAAAAGGAATTTTCAAAATTTCATCATAGGAAACTGAAACCACAATGCAACAGAATCCTAAATAAAAGCAATTTCCTCAGTGTTGCCTTCTGTGTCAGCAGGATATATTTAGCGTGATTTCTCAGAAATTGCTCATGGTTAGTGAAAGAGAAACTGAGTTTGTTTTTCAACTCCAGACTGTTCTTCATGGTCTGTGAAACCATTAAGTCCACAATTACAGTGAATGTAACTGCAACTATGTCTGAATTATGTGAATATACCAATTTTGCTTTGAAGGAAGCAGCCATTCTAGTCAATGTGGGTCATCATTTTTTGCTTAGCATTAGGTATTTTTTAAAGGAAAGGTACAGGCAGGAATGAAGGTGAGTAGACAGGCAGGCAGAAAGAGAAAGGAGGAAGAAGCATTTTATTTATTTTATTTAGTTGCTCATCTTGGTTACCATACTTTGCTGAGTATAATGAGCAACCCCATTTTTTATCCAAACTTTCAGGAAAATAGTCTTTCATTTTAATTTTTTGATTCAAATTTTTGTTTAAATTTAGGTACTTGTTTTTTATATCATAAACCCAATTATTGTACTTCAGGCTATTATTTTGCATACTGATATCATTATTTATTTCTAGAGTTACACTTTTAACTCATAACCATAAATAAAATAAAAACATAAATAAAACAATTGAAAATATGCAGAATTACTACTACCCAGATATAATGTTCATCCTTATTTTTCCCTCACAAATTTGGGCAAAAAAAGTGTGCATTATACATGACAAAATATGCTCTCTACCATTCCCCAGGATGCCAGCTGGGATCCTTGGAATGTATGTGGACTGCACCAGCCAAAGGCAGCTGACCAAACCTCTACGCAGCTGAGGTATGCCAGCATTAGGGAATTTGATGGAATTTTCTCTGATAAACTTGAGTTTGACACAAAGATTGTTGTTGTTTAACCTCACTGAAAAAAATTAACTTCTTAAATAGATAAGCCAAAGTGCTGAAAAAATTTAAAGAATTTAAAAAGTGATCAGCCATTACCAAATCAACCATCCAAGATAACAATTGAAAATTCTCTAAGCATTTTTTTAATTATCAAGCTATAATTGTCCTCTAACATTGTGTTACTTTTGAATGTTCAACAGAATGATGTGAAAAATTCATATACTGTGAAATGATTACCACAACAAGTTTAGTTAATATTCATCACCAAACATGGTCACACATTTTTTTCTTATGATGAAAACTTTTAAAATCTACTCTCTTAACAATTCTCAAATATAGGCTGTAGCACTGCTAATTATAATCATCATGTTATATACATTACATTCCTGGGACTTATTTACCTTATAAGTGAAAATTTGTATCTTTTGTTCTCCTTCACCCATTTTGCTCATTCCCCAACCCCCTGCCTCTGGTAACCAACCACCAATCTGTTGTTTGTATCTATGGGTTTGGTTTTTATGTTTTCATTTTAGATGCCGCAGAAAAGATCATATATCTGGGCACCCATGTGCAAGGAAGATGCCCTCACCAACCCACCCACAGTCCCTGTCATCTTCCTGCACAGCACACCACATCTGGGCTATACTTCCCTTCATGTAATGCTTGTTCCACCATCAGGACTCCCAGGAGGCCAAGATGAACCCAGAGTAGAATGGGCCACACTTTACCACGCCACGTGGCTGTCAGTCGCTGGGGGTCACTGGAAGCATGTTACACCACATCCTGGATTGAATACCTTAGCCACAATACTTCAGGAAGGACTCCTGGGAGAGCACAGAGGTGGATTTAGTGGCCTTTAAACATGTGACTGTGAACCTAACCCAAGAAAAGTGGGTTTTGTTGGATGGTGCTCAGAAGAAGCTTGACAGAGATATGATACTGGAGACCTGCAGGAACTTGGCCCCAATAGAAATGTGGGGAAGACTTCAAATATCCCACAAATCTGTAAGAGCATGTGAAAATGTTCTTTCATGTTTATAGACATGACCTATATACACAAACATGACCAATGCGAAAAAGCCTTCATCCAGTCCTCTTCCTTATAAAAACTTGTCAAAATCCACAAAGCATTATAAATGTGGGTAGTATGAAAAGCCTTCAGACATTCCTCAAGCCTACAAAGGCATGTGAGAAGGCACAGCAAACTTAAAGCCTATGAACATAATGTTTGTGGGAAAGTTTATTCTGGCTCCACAGCCTGTTGAGAACTTGTGAGAATGGACACTATGCAGTGACCTTTTGAATGTTAGTAGTGTGGGAGAGCCTTCAGGTATTCTGTAAAACAGGGACATTTGAGAGGACACACACTAGAGAGAAACTCTAAATACAAGTACTATTAAGACGTTTTAATTGTCCTCTCAAACCTTGTTGTAAATGTGCATTAACACTTGAGGTAAACCTTCTGAATAGAAAGAATGTGGAGAAGTCCTCAGATATAGGAGAGAGGTGCATGGGAACTTTGTAGTCCTAAGCTATAGCACACTCTTTTAAGTCTCTGCCCTCCTAAAACAAACTACATGTTTGAATTTAGTTTCCCCCTTAGGCAGCAGATTCCACAGACATTTCCATCAATTCCCCATGTGGACCCTTAAGATTTTAGGTTTGCAAAATTCTTAAATTTCTTTGTAACCGTTTTGTGTCCATTAGGTCACTTCTTCAGGCTGTTCCACTTAATGCTCTCTCCCCTGGAACATTTTCATATCAAATTCTCCTAATTGTGGGGTTTCTATAGTAAGTATCATGTTCCTCTAATAATAGAGCTGTTTATTGCCTCCATCATGAGTGATTTTACATTAATGCTGTCAAAATGCAAAACCTACTTCCTTAGCTGAAATATCGTAAGGTTGTATTAACCTTGCATTTCTTGTTTCTGATATCTCCATGATGGAAGTTGATGTCTGAAGACATGTTTGACATTTGTGCAAAATGTCTCTGAAAGTTGACTGCACCTAAGCCATATATCCAGTTGTTTCCTTACTTTTAATTTTATGTTTGATTACCTATTGTCTAATTGTTTATTTTTGTAAATCTGGGATTAAATTTGTGATTATGTGAATTTACTAAAAACACCATATGTATGTATATATATATGTATCTATATTCTGGGGCAATAGTACTAAAATCACAAACCATTTGGCATATATTTCTAGCAAAGACATGGGAGTCATGCCTTTGTAGATAAACTGTGTGGGAGAGTGTGTCTTGACCTCTATCTTCCCAAGTTGTCTATGGATAAAAGAAACAGAAATATTATAAGGTGAGTAGTTTAGTCCTTGTGTGAATGAAGAAAGAGATGAGTCCCAGTTTATATACCTAAACCTTTAGTAGTCTCATCAAATTTTTAACTATGGATGTTTATAGAGTTATTGTTTTGCTCTGCAAAACGTGTTCCTGTTTGCTTTATTTTCAGAGAGATTCATTAAAATATAAGACAAGTGTCTTATAACTTATCAGTTTGCCTTCAGGTGGAAGGGAAAATAAGAGTCATATTCAGTGTTTCCCAAAAGCTATCTGCAATATCTCACACGCTGGTCACCCCAGAACTATCCTTGTTATTCCTATAGCAGTAAAATGGACCCATTACATTGGTGTATCATCAACATGTGGAAACTGGTCTCTACCGCCAAACAATGTGAAGGCTTTGCAAGAATATCTGTGAATAAAGATGTGTATTCATAGAAAAAACCACAGTGGAGACAACCCATTTAAGACTTTGAGAGTTATGTTGAACAAACCACAGCTAACATCACACACACAATGGTGTATTGCAAAGTTTTTCCCCTAAGAGCTATATAAAACAAGAATATCCACACTCACCATTATTTTGTTTAATTTAATACTGAGATAAGTTTGATTTCCAAAATAATATAAGCCCATATGAGCAGGTTCAACACCTGAGTGAGGTCATCTATTGTTTGCCTTTCTCCTGACCTATTCATTTAGCATAACCCCCTCTAGTTCCATCCATGTTGTCACAAGTGACAGAAATTCATCTATGTGTATTATTCCAATGTGTATATGTAGCACATCTTCTTTATTAATTAATCTTAAGATGGGTACTTAGGTAGTTTCCAATGCTTGACTGCAATAAACATGGTGATACATTAAAAAAGTGAAAAAGATCATACATTGTCTTTTCTATCTGACTTAATTCATTTAGCATAATGCCCTGAAAGTTCATCCATGTTGTCACAAATGGCAGAATTTCCTTCACTTTAATGACTTAATAATATTCCATTGTATATGCAAACCACATTTTCTTTATCCATTCATCCACTGATGTATACTTAGGTAACTTCAAATTAATTGTAAATAAGGCTGCAATAATCCTGGAGATGTAAATATCTTTCCAAGATAGTGACTTTGTTTTCTTTATTGTATACCCTGAAGTGGAATTGCTGCTGAATCTTATGTAGTTCTATTTTTAACATTTTAAAGAAACTTCACACCATTTTCCATAGTAGCTGCACCCATTAACATTTCCAAAAATAGTGTACAGGAGTTTCCTTTTCTCCACATAACAGCCAATACTTGTTATGGCTTGTCTTTTTGACATGTTCATTCTAACAGGAGTGAAGTGATATCTCATCGTGATTGTGATTTGCATGACCCTAATGATTAGTGATGCCAAGGATCTTTTCATGTATTTAATTTTATGCTTTGATGTCTTCTTTACAAATCTGTCCATTCAGATCCTCTGTCCATTTTTAATCAGATATTTTACATTGAATTATATTAATTATATATTTGAATATTAATACCTATTAGATATAAAATTTACAAGCTTATGTTTTCCCATTCAGTAGACTGCATTTTCATTTTGCGGAGGGTGCCCGTCATTGTGCAGAGCTTTTTAGCTGTTGTAATTGCATGTTTGTTTTTGTGCACTTTTGTCTTTGCTTTGGGTGTCAAATACAAAGAAACCACCAAAATTGATATCTAGGAAGTTACCCCTTATATACTCTTCTAGGAGTTTTAGGTCTCATGTCTATGTTCAAGTCTTTAATCTATTTTGAGTTGATTTTTATATATGATGTAACAGAGTGATCTGGTTTCTTTCTTTTGTACATGGCTGCTTAGTTTTCCCAACACCATTTATAGAAAAAAAACTTTTCTCCTTTTTTTGTTTCTTTGCATAAATTAACTGACCATACATGTACAGGTTTATTTCTGAACTTTCTATTCTGCCCACTGATCTATGTGTCTAATTTTATGCCAATACTATAGTATTTGTTGTACTTTGTGCTTTATGATTCAGACTGGTGGTTAATAACTGTTTAATCCTTCTAATACTTTCACATCCCAAATTCCCTACATCATTTCGTTGTTACATGAAAAACATCCTTTCTGTAACACTTGGAGATGACTCTATTTTCCAGAAAGAATTCATATTGACGCACAAACATTGTGTATGGATAAAATTCCAATAAATGATAATTCAACATTTTTTAAATCGTTTATTGTCCTATGCCTCTACACTATTCATATAGTATGAGTATTGGGGACAAAAACAGATCACAGTTTCATTAACATATAGTGTTTATAATTCTAGACAATAAGTTATTTCTAATATTTACTGAAAATATTTTTATTTTGCACAAAAGCAAAAACTCTATTTTAAGAATTTATATATACTCTAATCTTGAACAGGCATTTTATAAATGTGTTAAAGTATTAAAATAGAAATTAATAAAAATATTAATAAAATCAATAAGGAAAATATTAAATGATTTACATTATCACAAATTTTGTGTCCTGAAACATTCCCAAAAGGAGCCTATATTTGATTAACAAGGTCAGAAAATAGGTCCTGATTTTTTCAGAGGTAATTAAAAGTTATCAATTTTTAATGACCGTGATAACCTTGATAAGCCTTTTATAAACATCCCAATTAGGTCTCACAAATTATATATGAGTTGAGTATAGAGAAGATGGTAGAATGAGTCATAGAGAGCTTAAAACTGATGAGTGACTGTTGATTTACAGAACTGATATGCCAGCCATGCCCTAGTAATGGTGATTCTACGGTTTTCGTCTACTATCTTACTTTGACAGAACGGAAATTGAAGTAGACTAGATGTCCATCTTTTTCCTTCTTAAGATTTCTAGATTATTGGTATGTGTCCTTTAATTTCTCAGCCTCCCCCAACATACACATAAAAAAAAAGCAAGGAACAATAATAATGATAATAAAACATCTAAAGCATCTTTGAAGCACATATCGCCAGTCTATACTACTCATTACTCCCTCTTATTCCAGAGGTCCTAGATCTCCAGTCCTTTCATTCATTATATATTCAAGCACCTAATCCCCCTCACATATGCTTAAAAACTACTCTAGTTAATCTTGAGGTCTTTAACATCCTGTAGACAACCGTCTAATACCTTGACCACTTGGACCTTTGACTTTCTCATAACCAAAAATCTTGTCAATCATCACACCTCAGCCTAGACATTTTCATATTAGTAATATCAAGCTCCATAATCTCAATTTTAAGTACCTCACACAATCTGTCCTCCGAAGACCTTCTGCATAATGCCACATCAAACGGTCAAGTCTCCATCTTCACCTTCAACATTTGAAAAAGATAATCACACCTTCTTTTCTGAATCATTTGTTTTTCTGATTGCTTCTCTGTCACACACTTAATGTTTTTCTATCTCACTGGCATTTTTTTAGCTTCCAATTCTGTATCCTCTGTATACTTAATCTCTGAACATTGTAAATTTTCAATGCTGAAAAAAAAATTTTCTTAATTCAGTCCTCTGGCTAGAGTAAATGTATATAAAAAATGTCCAAATTTATATTTTTAGCTCTATCTTCACACTTGAAATTTAAGTTTTTTAAATAATTTTTTCTTTTGTTTACATTGAAATTGTTCCTCAGTCTATGTGCATTTCATACCACACCTACCACCAGAGTTCTGGTGCTCTTTTCCTTTTACTATCACCTTGTTCCCTCTGTCATTACCCTCGTAGCACTCTCTGTGTTCTGTGAGTTTTGGGGGTTTGGTAATTTCTTTTGTTTCATTATTTTCCACATATGAGTGAAATTACACTGTACTTCTCTTTTGGTGGAGTTTCTTTTGCGTAACAAGATCCCCTCCAGTACATCTAAGCTGTTAAAGGGGACAACTACACCTTTTGTTTCAGATGCATAAAAACGCATGGAGTGTTTTACCGCAGCTTCTTTTTTCAGTCATCTGCTGATTGACATTTAGGTTATTTCCATGTCTTGACTATTGTGAATTGTGCTGCTAAGAACAAAGATGTGATAATATTTTTTTCTGATTGGAATTTTGGCGTTCTCAGGATACATGCCTAGAAGTGGGAATACTGGATTGAATGGTGGATCCATCATTATTTTTTGAGGAATCCATAAAATGTTTTCCAAAGAGGTTGCACTAACATTCCCAACAAACAGTGTAGGAGTGTTCCTTTTTCTCAATAGCCCCTCCGATTCTTATTTCTAGTCTGCCTGATATAGACCATTCTTACTGATGTGACATAATATCTCATTGTGGTTTTTATTTTCATTTCTCTAATGATGGGTGATATCGAGCATTTTTTATGTGTTTGTAACCATATGTGTGTCTCCTTTAAATAGGTACCTATTTGACTCTTCTGCCCATATTTTGAGAGGGCCATGTGCCTTTTTCTTATTGAGGTGTATAAGCTCCTTATATATTTTGGTAGTTAATTCTTGATGAATTACTGCTTTGACCATAATGTTGTATCTTGCCCCATATGCCCTTTATTGTTGGAAATTTATCTTGTTGGAAATTATTATTGAAGTTCCTGATTTTCTTTCATCACGATTGCTTTGATACGTTTTTTTCTATATCCCTTGCCTTTCAACCTATGCTTGTCTTTGGGTCTGATAGGAGTTTCTTGTAGGCATAATATCAATGGATCCTGTTTTTTTTTTATCTAACCAGCCACTCTGTGTCTTTTGACTGGTAAATTGAGTCCATTTACATTTAAGTCAATAAATTATATGTAGAACTTCATTGCTGTCATTTGAGACTTTGTTTATGTTAACTATCATTAACATATATACACCCAGTGCTGCACCATCTAAATATATAAAAAAAAATACTGACAGACCTAAAGGCAGGCATTGACAGTAATACAATAATAGTAGGGGACTTCAGTACTCCACTTACATAAATCAATCACACAGGTGAAAAAATCAGCAAAGAAAGAAGGACCCTAAATGAAGCAATAGATCATATGGACCTAACAGACATATACACAGTATTCTACCCCAACATATATATACATTCTTCTCAAGTGCACATGGAACATTGAGACTGAAAACAAAAATATCATCCAAGATATCAATGAAATCCAAAAGTTTATTTTATTCCAAATATAAGCAAAATTGATAGAACCCCCCCTAGCTAGACTCACAAAGCAAAATGGAGAGAAGACCCTAATAACAAAGATCAGAAATGAAAGAGATAAGACTACAACTGACATCACAAAAAGACAAAGGATCATGAGACACTATTACAAGCAATTATATGTCAATAAATTCATCAATCATGAAGAAATTGACAGATTTCCAGAATCCTATAACCTCCCCAAATGGAAACAAGTTCATTATATGAGGCCAGTATTACCCTGATGCCAAAATTAGACAAGAACAGCAACAAAAGGAAAACTATAAACCAATATCACTGATGAATAGAGATGTGAAAATCCTCAACAAAATTCTGGTAAACTGAATTCAATAGCACATTAAAGAATTATGCACCATGATCAGGTATTGCTTATTCTAGCGATTCAAGGATGGTTAAATATATGCAAACCAATCAATGTAGTACCCCATATCAACAAAGGAAAAATCAAAAATCATATCATCATATCAATAGATGCAAAAAAAACATTTGACAAAATCAACACCCATTCACCTCACCAAAATAAGGATAGAAAACACATGTCAACATAATAAAACCAATATATGACAAACACATATCTAACAGTATACTCAATGTAAAAAACTGAAAATCTTTTCTCTAAGATGTAGAGCAAGACAAGTTTGCCCACTCTCACCATTATTATTCAACATAGTTTTATAAGTTTGACCAGACAAATAAGGCAGGAAGAGTACATTAAAGGCACCCAAACTGGAAACGAAGAAATAAAACTATTATTATTTGCAGATTACATGATATTATACACAAAAAATTCTGAAGACTCCTCAAAAAACTTCTGTAAATAACAAATGAATACAACAAAGTGGCAGGATAAAAAAAATCATCATACAAAACTCAGTAGCATCGCTATATGCAAACAATGAAATAGAAGGAAAAGAAATTATGGAAGAAGTCCCATTTGTAATATCACTAAAAAAATAAAATACCTGGGACTAAGCTTAATAAAGAAAGTGAGAGACCTCTACAATGAAAACAAGATTTTTACAAAAGAAATAGAAGACATATACAGATGGAAGAACAATCTATGCTCATTTATTGGAAGAATTAACTTAAAACAACCATCCTACCCAGAGCAATGTATAGATTTAATGCAATTCCCATCAATATTTCAGGAACATTTTTTCAAGAAACTTGAGCAAACAATACTGGAGTTTGTATAGAACCACAAAAGGCCTCAAATAGTCAAAGTTAGTCTAAGGCGTAAAAAGAGAGAGAACAGCAGAGGAATCACACTTCCTGACTTCAAACTATATTACAGAGCTATCATCATCAAAACAGTGTGAACAAAGACAGGTACACAGATCAGTAGAAAAAAGTAGAAAGCCCAGAAATAAAGCCACAGATATATGGGCAGTTACTGTATGACAAAGGTGCAAGAGCATACAATAGAGTAATGAAAGTCTATCAATCAAATGATGCTGGGAAAACTGTACAACTACCTTTAAAAATAAAAAGAAAGAAACTAGGTTACTCATTAATGCCATAGACAAAGTTAACTCAAATGAATCAAAAACCTCAACATAACCAAATGGAACCAAAATGAAAAATCAAAATAGAATTCCAAAACCAAAATGGAAAAGAAGAAATAAAACTATCATTATTTGCAAATTATGTAATATTATACCTGGAAAATCCTGAAGACTCCTCAAAAAAACTTCCTTAAATAACAAATGAATACACAAAAGTGACAGGATAAGAAATACTTAGAAGAATTTGTGGGGAAATACACCATGACCTCACCCATAAAGAAGTATTTGGAGAAGTAACAGCTACAAAAAAAGAAACCAAAGTAAAACTTAATGATTGGGACTGCATTATTAAAAAGCTTCTGCACAGCAAAAGAAGTTCACCAAATTGGAGAAGATATTCATACAATATATATCAGAGAAGAAGTTAATATTAGCATGCCCTGGTGGAGCAGTAATTGTGTCAATCACTTCTGAAGGCACAATCCCTGTGTTCAAGTCCCAAGTCTGGAGGCAAACAGCTGGTTGAACAACAAAATAAAAATAGAATAAAACATATTTCCTTCTCTTTTCTCTTCCTGCCTGTCTGCATACTCACCTTCATTTCTGCTTGCACCTTTCCTTTAAAAAAGAAAAAGAACTTACTCTCCAAGCTATATAAAGAGCTCATACACTTCAATAATAAAAAAAGCAAAAACCTGCTCAAAAAATGGGCAGAGGAACTGAATAGACACCTCTCTAAAGAAGACACACAGAAGACATGTTAAAAAAAAATTCTACATCATTCATTAACAGAGAAATGTAAATAAAAATCACGATGAGATACCACCTCACACCAGTGAGAATGGCCTATATTAAAAATATTAGAAACAACAAGTGTTGGAAGGGATGTGGAGAAAATAGAACCCTCCTACACTGTCAGTGGGAATATAAATTAGTAAAACTTCTCTGGAAACACTATGGCGAATCCTCAAAAAATTAAGATGGATCTACCATTTGATCCAGCAATCCCACTCCTATGTGAAGAGAAGATCTCTAATTGGATAAATTATATATGCACCTCTCTGTTCATAGCAGCACAGTTCACAATATCCTAGACATGGCAACACCTAAATACCAAACAACAACAAATGACTGGATAAAAAAGCTGTAATATATATGCTCAATGGAATTTTATGCAGCTATTTAAAAAGATGAAATTATGCCCTTTGCAACAACCTGAATGGAACTGGAGGGGATAAGGTTAAGCAAAATAAGTGAGAAAGAAAAAGCGAAGTACAGGATGGTTTCACACATATGTAGAATATAATGGGGGAAAAAAATCCCAACAAAATTCACAGGATACAAGACAGTGACTACCAGGGGGTTGGGAGCGGGAAGAAAGGAAAGAAGGAGACAGGTGGTAGCAAAGGACACTAGAACTCTGGTGGCAGATGGGGCATAAAATACAGACTGAGATGTAATTTCTATATCCTAAAATAAATACAGCATTATAAACAAAAGAAATAATTAAATTATTATAAAAACAAATGAAAAGTGAAAACTAAAACTTAAATGATTCTCCCATAGCAGCCCTTATAACTGTAAATAACTCCTTTAACCCATTACTCTCTGGTTTTTGCTCCAGTCTCAGATACAATCCAACTACAAGCTTTATCAGCCCAAAATTTGAAAGACGTCTAGAGTCAGACAAAATCTCACCATTTCTAGTCAAGTTGTATTACCACTCACCTGGAATTTCAGACTTCTAACTCAGAACTGTTTTTACTCTTGCCCTTCTAAACTCTAGGTCTAACAATATTCATTTTGTAAATATATTGAAAACTCAAATACATCAAGAAAAGTAATCAATCACACTTTACAGATGATTTTCAAAGTGTAGATATGTCCTTGTACATCACGTAATCAAGGAGCAGATTCTTTTCAGAAGCTTTGTCATGTCATTGAGTGCTTCCCACCTCCCACAAGGAAACTGTGGTAAAAAGCTTCTGACATAGCTCCCAGTGATCCTAGTGTCTCTCGTATGTACCCCTTTTGCAACACTCTCTCCTCTGGTTGTGGCCAAGTTTTAAGAATCACTTCTAAAAAAGATGGTAAAAATTACAAGATTTTTTTTTTCTATAACTAGGTTTAAAGAGACTTGTTTCAAGCCACTAGGTTTGGGGGAAGTTTGTTATACAGTAATAGATAACTAAGTCAGAGACTTATCTTACTTCTAATACTACATATTGCTAGTATCTGTTTTTCATCTTTATATCAGTTATACAGGATGTTTTGCTTTATGTTTGACTTCTTTTGTTCAAAATACATTTTTAGATTTATTAAACTTTAGGGGCCTCATTAAAAAACATTTTATTTCATACACCTATGACTATCTGTCAATGAAATTGTCCAATATTTACTCTTACCATCAATGCATAATAATTACCAGTGTCCTAGATAATTGTCATCATTTAGATATGTCAGACATTTTTATTGCAGTAACTTTTATTCTATACATTAAAATAAACTCATATGTATAGGTTTCCCATATGAGCAGTTTCCCCATTTTCTCAGATATATATCAAGATTCTTGTTTATTTTTCTAATAGGTTGTCTGTGCTTTTTTCTTGATGAAGATTTCTTTATATATTGAGTATGAGTTGTGTGTAGGTGTAAGTTCTTATTTTAATGTGCATCTATCAATTCTTCATTTACTTTAGCATTCTGTATCTTGTTTTCCAACTCGGAGGCCATGAAAATAATGACTTAGATATTTACTAAAAAATGTTATTTTTTCTTTCACAGTTCAATCTGCATCCCACCTGAATTTAATTTTTTAAATACCAGTAGGTGTGGAGCAGTGCACCTGGCTGTTCATGCAGCTTAAAAGAAGAACTAGTCAGATGTGCTATTATATACTGATTCATGGGCAGTGATCAATGGTTTGACTGGATGTTGGAACATAATTGGAAAATTGGTGAGAAAGAAATGGAAGAAAAGGTATGTCTTATAGATCTTTCTGAGTGGGAACAAAATGTGAAGATATTTATAGCCCACTTAAATCCTCAACAAATCCTGTCCTCAGCAGAGGAGGATTTTAATAATCAAGTGCATAGGATGACCCATTTATGGGTACCAGAAAGCCTCTTCTCCAGTCATCCCTGTTATCACCCATCGGGTTCATGAATGAAGTCCTGATGTCAGGCCTGAAGACTATACAGGGACTCAGCAACATGGATTCCACTCAGCAAGGTGGATCTGGCTGCTGCCACAGTTGAGTACCTAACCTGCCAGGAGCAGAGACCAACAATGAGCCCTTGTTATGCTGCTACTTCCCCAGGTGATCAGCCATTTATCTGTAACGGTTTAATTACATTTGACTATTTCCATCATGGAAAGGGATTTGTTTTCAATGGAATAAGATACTTACTCTGCATATGAATTTGCCTTCTATGTACACATGCTTCTGCTAAACAACCATCCATGGACTTCTGGAATGCTTATCCACCATCCTGATACTCCACAAAACATTGCTTCTGATCAAGGAATGCGCTTCACAGAAAAATAACTATTACAGGGCTTCAGTTCTTAGCGCGCGTTGGTCTTATCTTGTTTCCCGTATCCTAAGAAAGCTAGTGTGCAGCACACCCTAGTTGACGAGCAGCGTAGTGAACCCCCAGAGGAGTCCCACATTGGTCCCAAGTTCTTGTTTTCAAGACCTGCAGCCCAGAGGACCAAGCAATGTGAACAACTGCATAGAAATAATAAAGTGCTTCTTCCTCCCCTCTCTTCCTGCCTATCTCTGCTTGCCTTCATTCCTGCCTGCACCTTAAAAAAAAAAGGCTGGTGTGATAGAACTGTGGAATGACCTTCAGAAAACACAATTACAATACACACATATTTTGCAGGGCTGGAGCAAGTTTCTTCAGAATACAATATGCTTTAAATCAGCGTCTAGTATATGTTTTTCTAAAATGTAAGATTTATGGGTCCAGGAATCAAGAGGTGGAATCGGAAGTGGCACCACTCTTACCCCTAGTGACCCACTAGAAAATGTTTTGCTTCCTATTCCTGCAGCTTTATACTCTGCTGGTCTAGAGGTCTTAGTTTCAAAGGAACACATGCTTCCTTTAGGTAACCTAAGAATGATTCCACTGAAGTGGAAGTTAAGACTGTCGTGCAACCACCTGGGGCCTTTTTTGACTCTAAATCAACAGGGGGAGAAAAGGAGTTACATTGCTGACTGAACTAAGTGATCCTGGCTACCAAGAGGAAATCGGCGAGTAAGGAAGAGTATGTCTGCAGTGCAGAGGGTCCTTTAGGCCTCTTAGTATTACCATGTCCTGTGATTCAGGTCAGTGGAAAACTATGACTCAATCTATGCAGGACTACTAATATATAAATATATTTCACATATATATGTATAAGATGATTTTGTTATAATGAATATATGCATTCTCCTATGCTCTAGAAAACCCTAACACATGTGCCAAAGGGACATCAGATCAAGGAGTGAGGAGAGGGTCCGTTAAATGTGTATGACATGTCATTCAGGTGGTGCACAGCCAGCTGAGACCACGCTGGACCACTGCCAGATCCCTTGCAACATGACTTTTGCCATCATGGTGAAGGCGACCTCTCAGTTTCAGGTGAATAAATATCTAAGGCAGATCTGGACATACCAGGTCCTATAAACCCCTCTCCCAAATGCATGTATCAGTATAGCAAATTCCACTGAAGATATATGGAGGGATCATATTTTTCCCTAAAACTTCTTTATCCATTACTATTTTGAGGGTAACACAGGCCTTCTAATCTCCCAAAGATTAGCCTTGTTCTACCCTGAATGACATCACTTTTTCTCTTCCTTATCTGCTTTCCTCTACCCACTACCTTACTTTGGGGATCAAAATAAATTTGCTTTAACAAAATAATTTCAAAGTCATTTTTCATTGCTTAGGTTTCCTCTAAAACTCACATGCTTACGTTAGCCACCTCTGCTCTAATAGGCATATATATGTATAATTTTTTGTTAAGTGTGCCCTTTTCCCTCTCTATCAAGAATTTTGGAATAGGGTGTTAAATAGCAAACATTTGTGCCTTTTCATAAAATATTATCCCAGTAGCGCCTCAGCCGTAAGAAAGGAGGCTATATTTAATATGGCGAGAGTTATAAATAGTGCACAGACAGCCTTGCTTTGAAAATTTGGTGCGAAAGGGCAGAATGTACCGCAGGAGGACAGAGGCATGCAGCTTAAATTTAACTACACATTTGGAGGGTTCTGGGTCTTCCATGAAGTTTCCAGTCAAGCAGTCACAGCACCTGCCATCACACAAGCCAATGTACACAAATAGCCACGTTAGATAAAGGAGGTGCCCAGACAGAGTGTGCAGAGGAATTCTCAGAGACCGTGGTTTTAGTTGTCCTGTAAATACTTGGTATGCTGTCTGCTACGAGTTTAAATATGTTTGAAAAGAGTTTAAATATTTTAAAATTGTCTTCTTGCTGTGCTACAACAGAAAAGCAACTGATGTGCTAAAGTTGAGGCCATTACGCCAGTAGCTCTTCATGACTTTCAGTTTCAAGATGAATCATAGTCCAAGAATTCCCTTTCAAGTGCCTTGAATTGAACTACATGATTGTTCTTAGCCAGAAAACATTTTTACAAGGTCCTTTTAAAACATAATATGTGGAAGTGCAAACAATTTGAGGGGTTAAGGAGACACTTCCAGCACTTCCCTTCTTATTGTGGCTTTTCAGCAGCAAGTATATGGGATTCAGCGCTCACATCTTTCTACAGACAGGCTGCTCGATGTGGAATGCTGCAGGTGGGTCTAGTGCCAGGACTGGTCCCATGACTTATTATTAAGTATTATTTTTGTTTGTCCCTATTTCATTCTCCTTGCAATCAACAGTGGCATGTGTAAACACAAAATGAATCATGTTGATGTTTTTCTGCCAAAAAGCCTGAAAAGTTTCCTGTTGCAGTTAATGTCAGATTCGGTCTCCTCTATGACCTGCAGCGTCCTACATAACCTGCAACCTGTCCGCCCCGTCTCTGAACCCAGTGCTTCTGTTTCACTGCTCAGACTTTCACTCGGAAACAAACACTCCAAGCTGATCCCCACTTAGGAGTTTTGTTCAGACTCTACTTCTGCCTGCAGCTCACTTCCCCCACTCCTTTCCTGACTCAATTGCACTTGTATTTTAAAGATCACCTTAATTCTTATTTTCTCACTGTGGCATCTCTGAATAGCTAATGCAAATTGAATATCATTCTAAAACAACTTCAGCATGTACTAGTAATTTATAGTGTTTATCAGTCATTAAATATCACACTTATTGGTAGGACAATTTGTTAATGTTTTAGTTCTGAACTAAAAAATTACATCAGCCGTGGAAACTACTTTGCTAAAACAGCATCCTTGTTTTCATCCCAAAGCCTTTCAGAGTGACCACCAATGGTTAGTGATCAACATATTTATTGACTAATTCAATGCAATCATGCTTAAAAACACCTTCCTGTGCCGGTCAGGTCTTTATTCGAATATTGATTACATATCTTGTATCTTTGATCTGGTAAAAAAAATTTCTTTATTCCTAAAATATGAAAAATTCATCCCTCAGTGCTCAAACATGAGTTCATGTTACTATTATATTTGTTACTGACATTGTCATTGTTCACCTCATCATGTTACTATTATGTTAGGTGGGGCTGATGGTTCCACTGAAAGAAACTCCTGTCTCTGTAAATATGTTGTACAAGAGGCGTCCCCCTCCTCCTTTCTCCTTTTCCCTCTTTGCCTCCTGTACAAATATAAATGTTGTCATTATTCTTGAAATTTATCTCATTTTTAATACATCCAATTTGATGATCACAGTTTTCGCTAAAATTATTTCTTGAAAATATCAACCATTGTCTTCCTTTGTGCTGCCAAGAAGTTAGCCTTCAATCATTTTTTGAAATGTGTTCTTCCTCTATAAAAATCGTTAGCTAGTCACATTTGTAGTCTGTTCTTTTTCTCTGATTTGTCCAGGGGTGAATCCACTATTTTTCTATTTTAATTCAATGTTCTTTTTGCATTGGCAGATGGGTGATTTTACAATTCCTGGAAAATTCTTGGTCATTATATATGTAAATATCACTTCTGCCCCATTTCTGTTTCCTCATATAAATCTACTGATTAGATATATACTGATCTCTTTTTATCCCTACTACGAACTAATCATTTCTACTGATTTGTATTCCATGTCATTAAATCTCTCTTCAGTTGAATCAATCTACTTTGAAATTGATCCTTGGATTTTTTTATTCCATCATGATTTTTCTAGTTTTAGAAGTTCTATATGTTCATTTTTAAATACAGTGTGTCATTTTTTAAATTACTAATTCCTACAGATGTTTTCAAGCATATCTTTTATTTGCCTAAGCCTAGATAATGTTCAAAATTGCTTCTTCCATACTGCAGTTGTCCAGTTTAATTATAATATTAATATATACAGCCTATTAATCAGAATTTTACAATGTGAGATATATGTATATACAAACATACATACAATGTGTGTGGAGATAGAAGAAAGAAGAAGAGGAAGAAGAAGAGGAGGAGGAGACCAACAAGAGATAAATACAGAGATTTGTTTTGAGAAATTGGATCAATTGTGGGTGCTGGCAATTTGCTGCCTACTGGAAAACAGTTGACATTACAGTCTTAAGTTCAAAATCCATAAGGCAGCAGCTTGGAAACTCATAATTTCTATGTTACAATCTTGAGGACTCCTTTTTCTTAAGAAACCTAAGACTTTACTGCTAAGGTCTTCAGCTGATGACTTAAGATACATGCAGTGATGTATAGACCAGTGTTTTACCATACAAATGAGCATGACAGAGTAATCACATTGCCACATAAAAATAAGAAAGTGACACCTTTAAAATAACTGAGTAGTACTCTATTATGTACCTATTCTACATCTCTTTATCCACTCATTGTCACTTAGTTTGTTTCTAGCTCCTGGCTATTGTAAATAATGCTGCACTAAATGTGGGGTTGAATGCATCATCTCTTTCCATTCATGTTGCTTTATTTCTCAAGTAAATATCCAGAACTGGGTTAAAGGATCATATAGAATTTGCATTCTCAAGTTTTTGAGGATACTCCATGCTGCTTTCCATATTGGCAGCACCCATTAACATTCCTACCAGTTGTGTCTCCGGGTTCCCTTTTGCCTACATCCTTGCCAACATTTCCTGCTACTATTTTTAAAAATATGAAAACCTGGCATTTGTGACAACATGGATGAACCTAAGGGAATTATGCTTAGTGAGTAAGTCTGAAGGAGAAATTTAAGCATTGTATCATTTCACTCATGTGTAATTTACACAGAAACCAGCCAAACAAATGAACCAAATGACACAAAAATAGACTTTTAGTCTATAAAAATCAAATTAGAAGAAGGGGGAAGGAGGATGGGAAAACCGGGTAAGAAGAATCAATTATATGGTGAAGGACAGAATTGGACTACTGGTGGTAAAAATTACTATAGTATATACAGATATTGATTTATCATGATGCACACTTTAAACCTATACAATATTATGATACAATAGTCGGTCCTTGAATAATCTTTTTAAAAGAAACTTGCTCAAGCTCACTTAACTAATAAGTGGTAGTATTAAGACTGAAACAAAAAATAAAATAAAACACATTTATAATTGTTTTTAAAGAAATCTGTGACACAGGGTACCCCCCACTCTGTTGCCAGTGGGAGGAGTCCTTCTGTCTGGAGGGTTGCAAAGAGCATAGCAATGCCAAACACCAGGAGCAGCAGTCCCAGGATGTCAATACACAGCATAGTTTGCAGGTATCAGGGCCTTCAGGAAACATACAACTCACACGGAGAAGAAACAGATTAACTTCAAGAGAGACTCAGGCCCACAAGGCCGCCTGTCTTGCATCTCAGCTAACACAGGTTCTGCATGCATCCTTTTTGTGCTTCTTCCCTCCAGGAACAAAGATGGCAATGGGGTTGGCCAGGTGCCATGTGACACGTGCTTTAAGCAGAACAAAAATAGACTCCCAAACAAGGCAATAAGCTCAGCATGGGTTGTAAGTCCTTACACCTTATTTCCATATAAGGAAATGTTCCAAAGACCACTCTTAGGAAGTTATACAGGGTTGGAAAGACAGTATGCCTGAGCTTCCTTTCCCAACCATCCACCATCCAACCCCTGTTCATCTGCTAAAGCAAATAAACTATATTAAAGCATATAAATCAGCAGATAATGCACATAAAATCAGCTAAGAACACTGCCTAGTCTGAATATGGAGGCAAGGCTGGTTCCAATGTAGCCCCAAAAGAATGCATTATAGATGCAGTTTGCCCATCCCTGTCATTTTGAGATGGCATTTTATCAGTTTAGAGAATTGAACCTTGGCGGTTAATCAGGGCTCCCTGGAGAATAGGACAGTGCTCAAACAGAAACTGCAAGGGCCTGGGTTAATCCAACACAAGGTCAAAACATGAGTCTGGCATTGCAGTCTTGAATTCAATTCATGTTGTTTGCCCCATCAATGTGGGCAAATATGCATTGCAGCAGGGGGTGCATGATTAGCTTTCCTAGATTCTACCCCTCTGCCCAGCACATTCGGGTCTGCAATTCTCCCTCATCCATCAGTCATACCAACAAAACTACATGGGGTTCCCCTGGCCTTTGTCCTTATCTCTTCTTTAACTTTCATATTTTGCTCTCAGAGAAAGACTTTGTTTCAATACTTTGGTTTTCAGCAATGTCATTGGTTTTGTGTTGCATGAAAAGAGCCCCAGATCAGGCCAAGCTCCCTGCATGAGAATCCCTATGCCTGATTTCCCTCCGGTATTGTCTGCAACTCCTGGGACACCTTGGAGGTTGGTAGATAACAAATGAGCATGAAGACAGACAGAAGCCAGAATATAAATTTTCTTCTTTTCTTAAAACCTGCTTCAGCATCTCCACCCTCATCCAAAGTACCAGTTCATCCCAATTGACATGAAGATTGCCTACCTGCCACTCATTGCCCTGTAGCTAGAGGGAGTCCTTCATACCTGGAAGCTGGCACCACCCTGATGAAGATGGGCAGATTGACAAACCTTTGTCCCACCACCAGGCCACAGTGTCCTTTCTTAGTCATCCTACTCCCTCTGTCAATTGCCAGGCTAATGAGAGCTGCTGTCACATTTAGGAGTCCCATTCCACCAAGAGCAGCAGTCCCGGGATGTCAATTAATTCCATGGTTCAGAGTTGCCAAGAAAAACAGGCACTAGATGAAACAATATTCTACTCACAGAAAAGAGACAGAGCAAGATGAGCTTCAAAAGTGAATGTCAGTCCCTATGGCCAGCAGGTCTGGTCAGCCAAAGCACAGAGACGACCTGCATTGACCCCTCTTGGGCTGCAAGAGAAGGACCCCTCCCCTATGGAGTCTGAAATGTAGAACTCCAGGGGCATGTATGAAGTTTATATGAGGAACCACTTAAAACAAAAAAGCTCAAAACCCAAACAGAGGAAGATACTATAAAACAAGGAAACATGCCCAGCACCAGCTGTGAGGTCTTCTATCTCCCTGTGAGGAAATGTTTTTGTCCTAAGGCCAGTCATGCAGCTTAGTGTAAGGGACAAAAGACTGCATGCATGAGGTTGTTTTTCCCAACAACTATCACACTTAGACACACCATTTAAAATCTGATCTAGAATTAAGATCCTTAAATAAGTCATCACGTTCATGATTCTCATCCCCCCAAATTCCCAAGTGCTAAGAGTTTTGATCTTATACTACTTCTAAATTAAGCAAACATTCAAAATAAAAAGCTAGAACTCTCCTATTCTGTATTTCCTGCATGCTAATGATTCTTCATGGTCAAGCTGATTGCTCTTTCTGTATGATAAAATTCTTCTTCATACTTCATACTTCTGAGAGGTAAACACTTCATCTTTCCCAGAACAGATATTGATTTCAGGTAACCTTGAAAAAGACAGCTAATGATAAACCTAATTATGTATGTGATATATATATATATATCATGTTTCCATGTATGTACAAAGAGCATATTTATATCAATTTATGAACATTTGTATAAATAAAAGCCTAAAAGTGGTGATACAGACATATTAACATTTGAGTATGATTTTATTAACTTTTTTGGTTTCAGACATTTCAAAATAATTACATATCCTTTTAATGTCACTACAATTATTTGTTTTAATTATTTAATTCCACATCATTCAATAAAAAGTTACGGAGTCAAATTCAGGTGTCAGGGGCTAGCATATATAACCAGAAATGCCCTCAATTGTTGGAAAAGTCACTCAATAGTGATCCTCCAGAAATATCTGTGTGTCTAGTGTCTGACTTTGCAAAACCAGTTTCTAACATCAAGGAAGAGCACACAGAAGATTTCTTGGGAATTCACTAACTCCTTTAGCTTAATGAAAAGATCAAGAGAACTAAAATGTCATGGTATAGTTTGGAATTAAGAAAGGTTGTTAAAATATTTATGAGTGATTTGATTGATAATATTTCAGAAAGATCAGCACAATGAGTGTGCTTACACATCGACTGAAGCCTATGTTTTGATATGGTGATCTTTTCATAAAATGAAATAAGAAAGTGCTCAAAGTATATCACAAGAAAACAACCAACCACAAAGACGAACAGAGAGGAAAAGAGGGACAAATGAACCATCATTCATCAAGAAATATTTAACAGATTGTAAGTACTAATGTTTGTAATTACTAAATATTAAAGTCTTCTTAATTATAATTTAATAATTAAGTGCTGTCAACTTGTTAGTAATAACTACGACAACAAAAGTAGACACTTTTCAGTTTGTGTAGTCCTGTGTGTTTATTTTCACTTTGTTGCTTATGCTTATTTCAGTGTCATAGCCAATAAATCATTGCCAAGATAAATGTCAAGGAGCAATTTCCCTGTTTTGTTCTAAGATTTCTATAGTTTCAGATCTTATATTTAAGACTGTAATTCATTTCAAGCTAATTTCTGGTTATGGTGTAATATAAGGATCTAATTTCACTCCTCTGTATGTAGATCTGAAATTTTCCTAGCACCTTTTGTTGAAAAAAATCGCCCTTTCCCCATTTAGTGGTCTTGGTATCGTTGTCAAAGTCACTTGACGGTATATGTGAAGTTTTATTTCTGAGTCTCCCACAGTAAGATGTTTTATGTAAGTCCTATGGTATAAAGAAAAGCACCTATAGTAAACACACAAAATAAGAAAGGGATCAAAGTATATCACTACAAAAAAACAAATCATGAAGAGGAAAAGAGGGATAAATTAACCACCATTCATAAAGAAATATTTAACAAATAGTAAGTCCTTACTCTTTGTAATTGCTAAATAATTATTTTATAATTGAAAATGTAGTAAAGTCTCCTATCAAAATTCAGTGTTTGAACGTTTAATAGGTAGATCCAACTCTATGATCTAACTACAATAAGCTCACTTTAGAACTAAAAGCACTCAGACTGAAAGTAAAGTGATGTAGAGAAGATATTCCATGAAAACGGCAACTGAAAGAGAGCTGAAGTGTTTGTACTTGCTAACATGCATTCAATGTGGGAGCATTAAATATGCAAAGTACACATGACCAGATCTGAAGGGAAAAATAGACAGCAATAATATAATAGTAGGAGATTTCAATACCTTGCTTTCAACCCTGAAAAGAACATCCAGACAGAAAATTCAGTAAACAGCAAGATTTGAACTTTACTATAGGAACTTTAGATAGACAGGTGATCGATAGATGATAGATAAATAGATAGATAGATGATAGATATATGCAGAGACATTTAAATTTTACAGTCCTTCTATAGTTTTACTCAGAATATACTAAATTTATAGATGAGATAAAAGAAAATTGACTTCTATATGAAATGATCTGCTCCTACTGAAGAGCACAGTATACATTGCCATTTGCATATTTCTTCTTTTGCGACTTTCAGAAACATATCCTGATACATTTATTCCAATATATATTTTTATAATTATGCAAACCATTTTTCCTTCTATTCTGTACTCTAAACAGTTGTTCTCATTTCCTTTAAATTAACAAATCCAGTCAACATTTATTCTATTTCTGTTTGCCCAGTATTGATATACTATCATATTTTTTCTATTTTTATATTAAAAATGTTGCTGATAGACAAAAAAGTACATACACATATAAAATAAGCCAAAAGATAAAGCTGTTATCAAAAATTATTTTAAAACTTTCAGAATTATCCTTCAGAGAAAAAAATTCATTTAATGACAACAAAAATTTTATCTCAGAATTATAAGACAAAAATGAAGGAAATGTAGTTTTTTCTTCACCATTTTTTCCTTTGACCTTGACTTGCAGTCATTTTTAGTATTTTGCATATTATCAATCACTTTCCTTAATTGTTCAAATTGAAGAGACTGGGTTAGTAAAAAGTAACATTTGTTGAATGTCCATTCTCTTAAAAGAATACTTTATTAACGACTAGAAAAATCACATTCCTCTTTTAAGTGATCTGATTGTGGGAGGATATTGTTTGCAGCAAGAAGTAGCAATCATCCCTATAACAATCAGGCCAACACGACCAGAATTTGATAAATAACCACTCACTTTGTTATTGTTCCTCAACTTCCAATTTAGGACCAACCAGAGAAAATCAAATATGTTACCAAATCAGTCCTATAAGGTGACTGCTTCTTGTCAGCCTCCCTCCAGCTTCTCCAGGCCAAAAGGGACCCATGAGATCAGAAAATCAGACAAGAAATCTTCCCTTTTTTAGTTTTAAAGATTTCCCTCTCTTCTCTCTGCCTTTAACTCTCTGCCAAGTACACATGATGATAGTTGACTCCATAGCTCTAGCAAGCTCTGGGTATCTGAACAGGTTCTCATTTTGAGTGATCTTATTTCTTCATTGGTTAACATATTTCTGTATTACTAGTACTCAAGTTCTCACAATAAGATATTTAGTTAAACATGTGAAGACATGAGACCACTTCATGTACATTGATTTATGTCAATTCTAGATATTCCAAAATAGCTTTTTATGTCTATTTCAAACAATGCACTATTATGGTACATCACCTTTAGTGATGAAGTCACTACCGGCATTAATAACTAAAAAAAGGTTTTGAAAGAAAATACTTTATAAATTGGCAATTGTAGATTTTTGTTTCTAACTTCAACCCAAATTGGTAAACTGAAATAATAAACAATTTCAACTTAGAATTTTACCACTAGTGCATTTTAACAGAATTTGTTTATCAGCCAAGTCTCACAGTGTTCTAAATCTTGAAATTCTGGAATTTTTAAGTAGTATTAATTATTCAGTAATTTTTGTTGTGTTTTTCAAATGCCTATTGCTATTCTAATTAGCAAATTCAAGTTTGCTTCTTTTAAGGAAAGAATTTGGTAAGTCACAATTTTCTCATGATAATTATATGGTAATATAGTCAAATTAATAGATCCTATTGTAGAGTTGTTTCAGAACTGAAAATGAGATACTGCCAGTTTTTATCTTAGCAAAATGGTCAAGCCAAAAATAGATTTTCAATAATTATCTGTAGAATTATATGACGATTAATCTGTGATAACCATAATAAATTAGGTCATTGTACAGTATTTAAATGCATTTTAAATGTAAATTACCAAGACAAAAAGGTATACAAATAAATATTTTATTTGAAGAAAACAATAATATACTGAAAACACTGCTGTATTCAGTCTTTGTTCTTCAGGATTTGAAAAATAACATATATAAAAGCAAAATATAAACCCCAAAGAACCAAATTATAATTAGTAAATTTGTGAAGTCTTGTTTTCAAAGTTAGAATTAAAGAATCCTTGAGAAGGAGGTGGATTTTAATCATTCATTTTTTAATTAAAAACCAGTCCTGTAATGTCTTAGCTCTGAATGAAATATGGAATGTTGAATTTCAAATAAAGTAGTATCACCCAAGTCTTTTCAGAAGTGGTTTTCAAAGTTTTATTGTCTTGAGACTCACCCAAGGTGACTGTTAAAAGCAAAACACAGATTCCAAAGATCAAGAATCTTTATGTAACAAGTCCCACCAGTGAGTCTGTGGTTTCCATGAGAAACGTGGCTGTAAACAAAATTCAGGTTTGACTAAAGTATTATTTTCATGTGTTAAAAGTCAATATTGTAAGAATCCAATTCATTCATACATGGAGACATTCAGAGGTCTCATTTCTAGGCTCATTGTGTCTAAAAGAAAGGTAAATAAGAAATAATTTCTTCTGATGATAAATTCCTGTAACTCCTAGATGGAGACCATCTATCTATGTGTTCTAAATCCACAAACCACCATCTCTTGAGGGGGTTGGTAACTGATCAGGGAATTCCTTGTGGAGAAGGGATACCTTTCTGGAACATCAATTTGGAAATGTTCAAGTAAACACTTTTGAAGACATTGTTTGAGTACTGTGAGTTTACACTTACCCACACATCACCATCTTAGCCTATGTGTTCAAAAGATATGGTTAGAATTCAGTGCATCTTAATCACACTAAGTTGAGCCATACAGACCTTTAAATTGAGTTAAAAGTCCTCAATAAAAGGTTGACTGTCATTAAACTCCAGACAAACTGCTTCAATCCACTTTGCTGATGGAGATTATGAAGAGTATATTCACCCAAACAACTGTAAAAAGTTCCAAAAATAGTATTCTGGTAAAGATATCACAACTGGCATCTGGTGATTTGGACTGCCATTTGTTTAAGATTTGGGGACCACCATTATCTACCACAATACATTGGTTTTTGCAGTGACTAAGTAGATAGATTAAATGAGGATATTCTAGGGCTAAACTGCAGTTCATTCTTTAAAATCTTAAGGATAAAGAAAATGTGGTAAACATTTATAGTGGAACATTTTCAGTCATAAAAAGAAAGAAATTCATCTATTTGTGAAAATAGCAATGAATTTAAAGGGGTTATGCTACATGAAATAAACACAGAGACAAATACTGTGATCTTACTTATATATGAAATCTAAAAACACTGAGTTAGAGAAAACAAAACAGATTTGTAGTTGGCAAAGGTAATGGTAGCAGCTGGGCAAAATGGGTAATGTGGGTCAAAGAGGACAAGTTATAAGATGAAGTTCTAGGGATATAATATATAGAATGGTGGCTATAATTATCAATGCTGTATTATTATTTGAAAGTTACTAAGAGCATAGACTTTAAGTTTTCCAGATGTACACACAAAGAATTACAAGTATGTGAGGTGATATATGTGTTAACTAAACACATTCTGGTAATCAGTTTGCAATATATACATAATAATTATGAAAAATAAAATTTCAATAGAAATATTAGCATTTAAAAATATAATATTTCAGCTGAACAATGTTAATACTTGAAGGGAAATATTAATGTAAAGATGTTGCCTACTAGAAAGGTTGCAAAGTTGAAGACTATGAAAAACTATCTTTAGAATACTGAGACTTACCTAACCCAGCGAAAATAATTTTCAAAAATGAAGGTAAAATAAACTTTAAAAACATACAAAAGTTGAAATGCATCATCAGTAAACCTACACTAGAAAAATGTTAATTCTTTTCTTTTTCTTTTTCTTTTTTTTTTTGCCTTTTCTAGTTTCTTGAGACTCCCTTCATGTTTTGACTCCTGGTCTCTTTCTCCATTTCCAAAGCTGGCAGTACACATTTATGAATTTGCTTTCTGTGCCTCCATCGTCATATTTCTTGTACTAACTCTGACCCTGTGCCTCCCTCTTATAAATACCCTTGTGATGACACTGGGCCCACCCAGAGACTGTACCATAATCTCCCCCAACTCAAGGTCCTTACCTTAATAACATTTACAAAGTTCCTTTTGCTATGTACTGGGAATTAAGATGCGCTATCTTCTAGGTACCCATCCATTATTCATCCTATGTCACCACTGTGCGTTGCTTACAGGAGACCCTCTAACTATAAAGACAAAGAGAGGTACAAATAAGAGAAGAGAAAAGATGTACCATGCTAAGACTGAGGAAAAAAAAAACTATCAAGGCCAAATTAATAGGAGACAAAATAGATTTCATAGCAATTAATATCACTAAGAAAGAGAAGATACTTCAACAATGAAAACTTGATTAGAGACATAAAAATCATAATGTTTATGCATCAAATAAGAGCTATAAAATGCATGAATCACGATCTGATAGAACTAAAAAAAAAAGTAGACAAATCCACCATTATAGTTGGTGTTTCCAACACTTCTACCTCAATAATTAACAGAACAAATAGATGGAAGCCCAGTATACAGAAGACTTGAATAAACTTGTCAACTAATTTCTTCTAATTGATATTTATGGAATATTCCTCCTACCAACAGCTGAATGCGTATACTCTTCAAGTGTACTTAGAACATTTCCCAAAATAGTCTACATTCAGGGACATAAAACACATTTCAATAAATTTACTTTTTAGTCACTTGGCTAGATTGTTTTAGCAGTGCCACACACACACAATCACACTGGGATGACTGATTTGACTTTTCTTTGTCTCTTTCCCTAATCTCTTCATTAAACTGAACTCTACTACTGGTATTACCACCAGCTGTTAAGAATCCACTAATTTCCGGATGATTGCATCATAGTTATTTTTACAGTGCTCTGAGGAACAACTGCGCCAATCTGGCCCATTTAAATTAGGGGTGGGTAGTTTGGGAGAGGTTCTGGCTGCAAAAGGACACTTAACTGTATTTTTCTGGTTCTCTGTGATGAACTAGCTGACCTGTGGTTTAGCTTGTTTCTCTTACTTAAGATGAATATGATAATTGCTTAATTTCTTGTTACCCAAATCTCCATTGGTTTTGACAATGTCCTTAAGCTTTGACTCCCTGACACTCTGTTTCAAATAGTCAGTGCCTTTGGGGAGAATCTGGGAGTCTCTGTTCTTATGGACTTCCCCTGTCTCTAGGCAAAATTTCTGAGCAACTTGCTCTAAAGTTATGAGTGAGATAGTGGCCTACTTCTCTCAGTAACATTTCTGTTTTAAGGCAGGCTGCTGAGCAAGGAAAGCAGAGTCTTGTTTTCTCAACTTATTTCTCCTGAAGTAGAACCTCCACCCTCTGAGTGAGCAACACAAGTGTGATCAGGATTCCCATCTTCTCAACCAGCTACTTCTGCCATACATCCTCCACTCCACAAATGGGGGATGAGAGGAAGAAAGGAGTCCCTGACTTCTTGCAGGCACTCACCAAGAATTTAGCTTCTGTAGCTCAGAGCTGAGTGTGATGAAAATGCTGGTGACTGACTCTTCTGGACCTGATAATGAGAGCTGAAGGTAGAGAGATCCCTATTTTTTTGTCCTTACCTACGCAAAGTGGAGATTCTGTCATGCTGAGCATGGGCTCAAGTGCCATGGGCTTGCGCAGCCCTTTGCAAAAGCCAGTCAGTTTTCTTGAATAAATATTCATTGGTTCCTTAGGGCAACTTCCAGACTTTAAATGACTTCTTTTTAAATCATTTGCACCAGTATTGACACTGCAGTTCCAGAAATTGTATTCGACCATTTCAAAAATAGTTTAATGTCCTATCGAGGGGAGATAAAGATCTTTTCCTGTGTTATAGCAAATGGTCTCTTAAACACACAGTTGAAAACAAAGGTGGGTAAATATTTGTCTGTCTTCATTGAGGACACACCCAGATCATGTCACCAGTCACTCCCTTCCACAAGTCCTCTAAGAACTACCCTTACAGCACAACAGAGACCACTGTCCTCTACCCACTCCTCTGTTATGTTCCAAAAACCTCAGTGGTTCTAGCTACATGTTTTATGAGACTGCTTTTTAACAGCAGTCCTTGGGGATACTCTGATATTGTCCAGCAGTCCTACAGTAAGGTCATACACTTATAACCATTACTTTTATATTTTCATTTCATTATGTTTAAAATGTCATTTTACCTGAGACTTAAAATTTAATCATCATGGGTATCTTTTCAGTGAGTCAAATCAGAATCCACAGGTCAAAAGAAAGCACTAGAGATAGTTTATTTATGTAAAAGGTGCTAGAGAGATGGTCTCCAAGAACCCAGAAACAAGACTTAAAACAAGTAAAATGCACATCCCTGGGTGATATGAATCTGTTGAAGGGACCCACCTAAGAAGCACATTAGAAAGAAGTTTAAAACCATATACTCAGCCACTTCAAGCCTGCATATGTGCTGTGAGGAAGTGGTGGTTACCAGAGCAGAGTGTGGACCAGGAGGTGCCAGTCCAGTAGAGGGAGTGAGTTAGGATGAAGGATGATGTACTAGAGTTGTTAGTAGTGAGCCTAAAATCAAATATGCAGATGCTGATTTACCCCTTTAAACCTATGTAATGCTATGATGTTACTTCAATAATTTTAAAATATAAATTTTTAAACCATTTAAATTAAAAAAAAAAGTAGTGTGTGATTGAGGAAATCCAGGCTCATTCAGACCTATAACTTAATAAAGTCAAAGTTTAGTGTGACTGTCACCTTAACTTTCTCAATAATTGAACCCTGTGTGGTCAATTAACTAAAGCCAGGAGAGGACAAATGACATGGTAACTATCTCCTATTCTGTCCTGGAGCAAGGAGCATTCCTGGGGTCTGATCACAGGTCACCATGCAAACTTCTGGTCACAAAAAGTTGCCCTGGGCAGACAAACAGATATATTACAATCTCTGTGAGAGGACATTGTAGAATGGAAGTTTGGATTCTGACACCTAAACAATGAAGACATCCCTAAACCTGTCCCTGCAGAATAGGCCCTGACTCCTAAAGCTGTGGATGCACCTTGGGGCAGAGCCTCTAAGTCTACACAGGATACAGAGCTACAGACTGCAAAGCTACTCTGGTCATCCAGACATGAGGGCTCCTGCAGGCTATTATGTTAGCAATATGGCGCCAGTCAGGAGAAATGAAAGCATACACTTTAACACCACTAGTTTCCTTAGAAATATACAACAAGTTGAGAAAAAAAAACAAAATAACTCATTTGTATTTAATTTTACTAAATATATTGACATATTTAATAAAATTTAAAGTGCACAGCATGTTGACTTGACACACTTATATATTGTAATATGGTAGCCATATTAGCAACTCTATCGGGTTACGTAATTATCCTTTCTTTTTAGTGGTTGGGAGAATTACATTTTAGTCTCTTAGTTTGATGATTAAAATGCAATCTTATTGTCTAAATTCATTGCACTGTGTATTAAATCTCAATAGCGTCTTTATTACCCTTGAAAAATGTGTACCCTTAAATAATATCAATCTTATCTCACAACCCTATTCCCTGGTAATCACCTTTTATGCTCTGGGATTTGTTTTTACAGGTTTAACTTTTTTCAGATTGACATGCGTGATATCACAGATAACTTGTCTTTCTCCATGTGACATATTTCAGTAAGCATAAAGTGAGCAAGCTCTACTCATATTGTCGCCATGGAAAGATAGCCTCCTTTCTTATAGATGACATAATATTCCATAATATATAGGTATATATCACATCTCTTTATCCATTCATCCATTAATGGACATTTTGGTTATCATTAATAATGCTCAAAGCAATTCATACTATCGTCATTGCTCTGCAGAGCAAAGATCCTAGAGTTCGCATCAGACAGTCCTGGGCTCCAGGCCTGCTCCATGGACCAAGCTTAAGTTTCTCTGTTTCCATTTCCCTCTGTAAAAAGGGGCTGAGAACCCCTGAGAGTTCTGATGACTAAACAGGCACATATAATATAAAATGCACAAATACCCTATGAATTAAAAATGCAAGTCAAAACATTCCCATATACTCCTCAAAGAATTACCCTATACTTCCCTTAGTTTTGTTTTGTTGTTTTGTTTTGTTTTTCACATAACTTCAACATAACATGTGTATGTTGCTTAGTTACACTTTTACAATTTAAGATCATAAATTAAAAAGATGTGGGCAATTGTTTCAGCAGGAACTCAGTTCATAAACTGTGTTTGAAGGAAATTCTGTGTTGGGAGTACTTTCTGAATAATGGGGGAAGAAATGGATATTGGAGGAAAAGTTAAGTAACTGTGTGAAAACAGACAAGTGAGTTAACCCCTTTGGACTTCATTTTCATCTATAAAATAAGGTTAACAAAATAATACAAAAGGTTATAAGGATTGCATGTGAAAGCCCATCACTGCCTAGTATGTAGTAGGTACTCTGTGCGAGCTATTTTTCCCTCAGAAATATACTTCATAAACACCTGTCATAGCAGTCTTAGATTTTTCATGTTATTCTGTTCAATAAAGGCATGTCATTAATTGTTGTTTTAAAAAATATCCATTCAATAGAATTTACTAATCGAAAGACATAGAGTGACTGGATGGATCAAAAAACAGGACCCATTCAATATTATACCTATAGGAAATGCATTTACTATCCAAAGATAAACACAGGCTGAAAGGGCTGCAGAAAAATATGTTAAAGCAACAATGAGAAAGAAAATCAGGGAATGAAATAATAATATCAGATAAGACAAACTTCAAACTAAAAATGCTATCATGAGGCAAGGTTGGACACTACATCATGGTGAAGAGGGTAATTCATCAAAAAGAAATAACTATCAACATATATGCACCCAATACAGGATCATCGAAACATGTAAAACAAATACTGACAGAGCTAAAGGCAGACATTGACAAAGACAGCACACACAAAAAAACCCAAAAAACTGCAGGCCAATATTGCTGATGAATATAGACACAAAAGTCCTCAACAAAATCCTGGAAAATAGAATTCAGCAGCACATCAAAAAAAAAAAAAAAAAAAACACATATACCACAATCAAGTAGGATTTATTCCAGGGATGCAAAGATGGTTAAACATATGCAAATAAATCAATGTGATATACCTCAACAAAGCGAAAATAAAAAACCACATGATCATCTCAACAGAAGCAGAAAAACCTTTTGACAAGATTCACATACATGATTTTAAAAAAACCTCCCCAAAATAGAAATAGAAGGCACATACCCCAACATAATAAAAGCAATATAAGACAAACCCTCAGTCAATCACAATCAGTTGCAAAAAACTGACAGCATTTCCCCTGAGGCCTGGAACAAGACAAGATTGCTGACTATCACCACTACTATTCAACATAGTTCTGCAAATCTTGACCAATGAATTAATATGGCAAGGAAAGGATATTAAAGGAATCTAAATTGGAAAAGAAGAAATAAAACTATCATTATTTGCAGGTGACTATACCTAGAAAACCCTAAAGATGCTACACAAAAAAGCTGCTAGAAATAGTAAATGAATACAGCAAAGTGGCATGATACAAAATCAACACACAAAAATCAGTAGCATTGACAATAAAGGAGAAAAGAAAGAAATCCCATTCACAAAGGCACCAACAAAGATCAGATATCTTGGAATTCACTTACAATGGAGGTGAAAGACCTCTGCGATGAAAACTATAGGGCCTTAACAAAATAAATAGAAGGAAAAACAAAAAGATGGAAAAGCATCCCATGTTCATGAATTGGAAGAATTAACATAGTTTAAATGATCATTCTACCCAAAGCAAAATATAGGTTTAACACAATTCCCATCAAAATCCCAGGGACAATTTTCAAGGAAATGGAGCAAACAATACTGAAGTTTCTATGGAACCACAAAAAGCCTCAAATATCCAAAGCTGTTCTGAGAAAAAAGAGGAATAGTGGACAACTCACACATCTAGACTCAAACTGTATGGTACTGGAACAAAAACAGACACAGGTATCAGTGGAATCAAATAGAGAACCCAAAATAAAACTACGCTTATATGGACAGTCAGTGACAAAGGTGCCAAGAGCATGCAATGGAGGAAGGAAAGTCTGTTCAACAAATGATGTTGGGAAAACTGGAAAGATATCTGCAAAAAAGGAAAAAGAAAAAGAAAAAAACTGGACTGCTTGTTATCACGAAGTACCAAAGTCAATTCAAAATGGATCAAAGACCTCAACATAAACCCAAAACCATAAAATATCTAGTAAAAAGAGTGGGAAAAAGACTCCATGAACTCATCCTCAGTGAGGGAAGGAACTGGGACAGCAAAAGAAACCAAAGCAGAACTAAACAATTGGGACTACATCAAACTGAAAATCTTCTGCACAGCAAAAAGTCCACCACTAAAACAAAAAAGACAACCCTTGGGAATGGAGAAGATATTTGCACAACATACATCAGATAAAAACTCAATCTCTCAAATATACAAAGAGCTCATACATCTCAACCATAAAAAAGCAAATGACCCACTCCAAAAATGGACAAACATGCTGAATAGAGACTGAAATGACCAGATGCACTTGTTAAAATTCCACTCAATCCTGAGGAATGAGGTTAATGTTCAAACTCAAGATAAGGAGTCAATGAGTCAACCCAACCTAAAGTTCCCAATTATCTTTGTACCCATTGAAGCCCCTAAGCTGTGCTGAAATGTTTTAACAGCCCCCAAAGCTGTGTTAAAACGTTCTAACCACGATGTTTACTTCTGTTGGAACTGGCTTTTGCAAGGACCCTGCTCCCCTTTCTGTTGCTTCCTTGACTTCCTCTCCTTCTGTGAATGCAAAATGCTGAGGATCTATAAACACCCTTCTGTAACTCCAGCAGGGGCCGCAGGGTTTTCAGGGAGGACATGAGTCCTCTTTGAAAGCCTTGGGGTCGCCAACTCAACCAATAAACTTTTTTTTTTTTTTTTTTTGCTTCAAACTGAATTTTCTTGGTCTGCAGTTGCTCCTGACGCCCGGTTAGGGCATAACATTTGGAGGCCCCAGCGAGAGCCCCAGACTTCCCAAAGCTGGATAAAAGCCTCTTAAATTCTTTGAGTCTGGCATGTCTGTTTGATCTCAGTTACTTCGCAACAAGATCTTTCTAAAGTTAACACACAGATGGCTTACAGACACCTGGGCGAAAAAAGTACTCTACAGCACTTATCATCAAAGAAATGCAAATAAAAACTATAAAAATATACCATCTCAACACCAGTGAGAAAGGTCTCTATTGAAAAGACTGGAAATAGCAGGTGCTGGAGTGGGTATGGAGAAAAGAGAACACTCCTACACTGCGGTGGCAATGCAAATTGGTTTATCCTCTTTTGAAAACACTATGGAGATTCCTCAAAAAAACAAAGATGGATTTACCGTTTGATCAGCAATTACCCTTCTAGGCATATACTCACAGGATACAAAATCTCTAATCCGGAAAAACAGCTGCATCCCTATGTTCAAAGCAGCGCAGTTCACCACAGCTAAGACATGGAAGCAAGCTAAATGACTGTCAACAGATGACAGGACAAAGAAGCTGTGGGATGTGTACTCAATGGAATTCTATGCCGCTATTTAAAAAATGAAATTTTGCCCTTTGCTATAATCTGGATGGAACTGGAGGTGATCATGTTGAGTGAAATAAGTCAGAAGAAAAAGGGAAATACAGAATGGCTTCACTCATATGTGGAATATAATGAAATGAAACAAATGAACATACAAAGTCCAGCAAAAATAGCAGGATCCAAGACTGGTTGCAGTGGGTGGGGAGGTAATGAGGGCAGAAGGTGGCGGTAAGGGGTACTGGAACTCTGGTGGTGGGTGTGGTGGGAAATGTAGACTGAGATGTAATTTCCATAATTCCTAAATGGAATTTAGCATTGTGAACTAAAGAAATAATAAATATTGCTAAAAGAAAAAATTCCATTCAAATAACATTATTGAGGGAAAACACAGTTTCAAGAAAAAAAGATTATAAGAAAAACATTCCAGAGTTAATAGCTCAGTCATGGTACAGTCATGGAAACAGAAACTAAAACTACTTTAGTTTGTTGACATATAAGCCACTGGTCCAGATAATAAAGGGACTGGGACCAGAAACAGTACTCATAATGCAGCCCCAGGCTAAGTGAGCACACAAAGTCATGATCTAAATGTGGAGAATCCAATGACAAGCTGGTGACACTGAAGTCCAGAGTCCCAGGTGTTACTGCAGAGGATGAGCCCACAGGGCTGATCCTGTAGAGTTGGAGCAAGAAGATGAACCCCCTCTCAGACACAGCCTGAGGCAGACAAGAAGTGGGGGAACAGCCATTGTCCTTTCCTCAGCTCCCAGAGTTTCCATCCAATGTCCCATTCATTGGCTGCGCCCCGCAGGAAGCCAACTGCAAAGAGAAATGGGGAGGGGGCTGCAGCTCCATTTCTACCGTCACAGAGGGCAGTAGGAAACTGACAAATCTCAGAGCAAAGAGGTGAAAACCAGTCATACTGTCCACCCAGATACGTTCTGAGTGAGATGGAGAAAAGTTTCTATGAGAGAAAAGGCTGACAAGACTCATGAACTCATTTTTAACAAGTTTATTTACTCCTGATAATCACTCAGACCTAACAGGGATGATCACTTTTGAGTTTTCACTTAGGCAGAAATCTTTGGCACTAACCTGCCTCTGAGACTCAGGTTCAGAGCTGTAACGTCCAGACTCTGCTGGGAGAGCTTGTACACTGCCCTTGCTTCCCGTCAGCCCAGCTGTTGCTCTGCCTAGTAACGTAATCCTTCTTTGAACCTTGCCTGGCTTTTGCTTCCGTCAGACCCAAAACCACAACATTCTCAGCAAAAGTCTTTACTTCTTTGACCAGGAGTTATAGAAGAGAATTTATTACCCCTCCAAGTGATAAACAAATGTTCCACCTATCATTTATCCAACCATTTATCTACCACTCACCCTGGGTTTTGCTAGGCTTTAATGTTAATGTGTTGGATCCTTAGGACTCAGAAACGAATATCACCTGAAAAATCATGCAATTTTATTTCTGGAAATAAATCTGATGAAAGCTGAACTTGAGGAAATACTACTAGATTCTTATTCCAACAGATCTTAGCCAAAAAAGAAAAGAATTACTTACTATTGTCAGATAATATTATTTACTTAAAATCCCTATAACCTATAACCTCCATGAAGCAAAGAGTTTTATCTGTCTTCTTCCTTTCTTTTCTTCACAGAATCCAGCAATGATAGGTATAGAATAAGAATGAGTACAAAGATCAAATAAATCTAATAGTTGATGCATATGAAAAATAGATGTTTAAAAAGTATTAAACATAAGGTTTTTTCTCTTTGATCTTTAATTTATGGTGTGTTATTTCCCTATTGTTGTAACAGCAAACTACCACAAACTTAGTGATTTAAAATAACACAAATTTATTCTTTTATAACTGTGGAATTCAGAACTCAGAAATGGATTGGTAGGAATGCTTTCCTTCTAAAAGCTCTGAGGGGAGTATCTTTCCTTATCTTTTCTAGCTTCTGAAAAGGTATTCTATTCTTTGGCCCATCATACATTTTCAAAGGAGCAGTGAAGTACTTTCCTGTCTTTTTCTCTCTCTCTCTCTCTCTCTCTCTCTCTCTCTCTCTCTCTCTCTCTCTCTCTCTCTCTCTCCATTTTTTTTCTGTCTTTTACCCTCCTGCTCCCTCTTATAAGAGTCATCACACCCACCTGGATCATGGACCCATTTCAACACCTTTAATCACATGGCAAAGTCCTTTTACCATGTAATCAAAGATATTCACAGGTCCTGGCAACTGTATGTGGGCATCTTTGGGAGCCATTATTCAACCTACCACATAGGGTAACTCTAGTCTCAGGGATTAGAACTTCTTTGATTTGAGCTCTCAGTGGAAACAGGTATTTCTATTGCTTTTCTATTAAACTCTCCAATTTATTTGTCACGTATTCATTACTGGATGGTGTCTCTTTAAAAAGGTAAAGCCGTACTTCCTTCTCAACAGTCAAAGTAACAGATAGTTGGAGCACCTTAAAAACAGTGCAGTTGTGCTAACACCTTCACAGAATCACAGAGACTGTGATACACAAGGTCACAGAGGAGACTGCACCATAAGTTTCTTCTGTCCTTTTAGCCTGTATATCATCTTAAAGACCTTAACCTGATGTCTAAAATACAAACTATTATCTCCAACATATGAAGAGTTCATGTAATCTTGCCATTGAAAACAATCATGATGCATCATTCTTTTGTCTTTACGGCAGCTTATTTAGTCCATTCTATGCCTAAACATATTCTAAGGGAATGAACAGAAAAATGGTCCCTGACTTCAGATGAATGTTATTATCTAAATAGAAACAGACTCTAGACAGATTCCAGTTAGCTGTACCTGGGCAAGGTGGTAGATATTACCTGTGCCCATACTCTACAGGGGGTCTTAGTCAATGCTGTGTCATCAAGTTGAATCCTGAGTCAAGATTCCTTAAACCTTTGGTACCCCCATTTCTCTAGTGTACACTCACTTGAGTAATGAGCAACGGTCACCTTGAGGGAGGGCTGAAAGAATCAATGGTATAATACTTGTCCTACAGTTCCAGGTTTCTTCTTCTTGAGGCCGTGGTTTCCCCTCCAGGTGAGGGTTTGAGGTCTGAAATTGACTCAGATAAAGGTTAATGACTGCAATACTTTGGGGGACTATAAATACCCTCCTCATCAACCATCCCTGACTTCATTGATTTTTTTTCTCCCAATCCTTCTCGACCTTGTACTGGTCACCAACTTCTGAATTCTCCATGGTCAGGACTAGTAGGTCGTCATCAAATCTTGCTGCTCCGCCATCACAGACTTAAGTGCCAATGCCTGGCCTCCATGTGTCAGGTCTCTCATCCTCACCACTACAAGGAGTCCAGTTCTGCTCTGACATACAGGAGAGAGCGCCACCACTGAATGTTTTAAGGGTGACGGGATCCCGAGCAGCAGTGCCTGCTCTTGTTCTTTATTAACTCTACTTTGAACCCCTTAGAGCTATAACTCAGAAGCTTCTCCAGCTGAGATCTCAAAGAATCACCAAAAATTGTATTGCTTAGTTTTGAAATGAATATACAGAAAATGAAAACGAGTAGGATGAAAATCTGTGCGATCCAGTAGTCTGATTCTTCGTCTTAAACCATTCATTGAACTGGCCAATGTCATTTCTAGAAACAGTCGGTACTTTATCATTTAATGGTCAATTTCACATCTTAATGGTATTTATTAATCGTATTATAGTTTACACTTTTTCCACATTTATGAACATGCAATAAAAGCATTGTTTACAGAGTGTAAAAGGCAAAAAATGTGTCCCGTCCCACCCTCAATTCCACTTAATTTTCCCCCAGAGAAAACAAGCTTAGTCATCTTCATGAATCCTTTTTTTTTTCCATAGAAGCCACATTAAAAACACTTCTTTGCACCTCATGTCTCCTTAAATTACATCATGCAGATTATTCTATATTAGTATATATAAATTCCACTGCCAAATTATTTAAGTTACCTAAAACTCCACTCCATTTGTGTGCTAAATCGTATACTTATATTACCTCTCCTTCCATTAAAAGTAATGTTACCAGGGGATTCTGGCAGCAGAGCTAGCTCTTCAGAATTGTCCTGAGTGGTAACAAGGGGTCCAAATGTTTCTACTCTAGCATTAGTCAATCATTGTATTTGGTCTGCCCTGCAAGCAGGTGTAATCTTGGGCAAGACCTTTTTCCTTCAACCAAGGTAATTCCTAAAGGATGTTGATAGCTAAGGTCCATCTACCAGCTACATGGATGTCCTTTCCTGAAAGGAGGATGGGTGGGGGCTGAGTAAGTTGTCACATCATCTATCACAACTATCTTATCTCTTCCCTTCAATTTCTCTTGAAATTTTTTGACCCTTTACTCTGGGATGAGTTTTAAGATTAACTAGTCAAACTCCTTGAAAAACTGTTGGAATTTATAAGCTTATTTAAGGAATTGGCACCTTTAAAATACTGGACCTATTCTTGAAAAGTAAGGACTCTTTTTTTATTCTCTTCAATAGAGTTTTAAATTTTTCACAATAAAAACAGAAAAACAAAGCTGCAACGAATCTCATTTGTGTTTGTGGTATATATAATTTTGCACATATGTTTTCCTAAAAGTGAACACGCTACATAAGGCATAAATATATTAATGTGCAAGCACTGTTAGGACAACTTCTCAACAGAAATTGTATAATTTACACTCTTATATGAGACTCTTTTTCCATAATTTTCTAACGAAATTTTCTCTCAAATATATTGATCCTTGTCAACTTGAGAAGTGAAAGATTATCTCCCGCCAGTCATAGCTTCATTTCTTTAATTATGAGTAAATTTAAATCTTTTTTATTTATTCTCTGTGAGCTATCTTCTCATATATATTGAGTTTTGTCTCCTTCATATTGCTTAAATTAATTAGCTCTTTTCCTGTGATACAAGTTGAAAATATATTCTGAGTGCTGTTTACCTTTTGACTTTTTTTGAAATAGTTTATTTTTAAAAAATAGGAACAATAAAGAAGTGGAAAAGGAAATCAAAATGTATTTCCTTTTTATGTACTTTCGTACATATTTAGTCTTCTGACTTTTACATCATGCTTGAAAGGACTTCCACAGCCCAAGATTTGTAAATGTTATTTTGAGATTTCCACATTTTATGGTTTTAACCTTCAGGTTTACATATACATAGTAAATCTGGGATTTACTTTGCTATATTCTACTATCAAGGTGTCTTAGACAATTTGTTGAATAGTTCATTATTTCTCACAATCTTGAAATAAAACCTTCAAGATGAATAGTTAGGGAAAGTATTTGCTTCTATGTTTAGACTATCAAGCTGTCCTGTAGCTTTGTCTACACTGTTGGGATCCAGTGTCACAGCCGTCTGATCACTGCAGTTCTAAGCACGCTTTCCTTTGGAGTAGGTAAGGCTCTGCTTGATTACACATCTGTATTACTCTGACAATTGCTTCAAGCATTTTAGCCTCTCTAGCTTTGTAAAAATATCTTTTTTTTTTTTTTTTACTGCAGAACACACTTAAATTTAAAAATGATAAATTTCTGAAGGTAAGAGTTTTGATTGGAATATGTATATAATGCTTATCTCTTGACTATCAATAGCTAATCCTTGATAAGTTTTTCCCAAGGTAATATTTTACCTCTATTGCAAATGTGGTCTCTATCTCCTAAACCAGTGGGTTGCAAGCTTTTTCTATTAAAGGGCTCAAAAGGAAGTATTTTTAGGTTTTGCGGGTCACCAAGGGCCAGCTGCAATCACTCAGCCATACCATTAGGTCTGAAAACTGCCACAGACCATATGTCAATGAATGAGTTTGAAAATATTCTGATAAAACTTTAGTTACAAAAACAGACAGTAGTAGACAGATTTAGCTTATAGGCCAAAGTTTGCCAACTATTATAAAGAGTTTTTTGTTTTTCCCTTTAAAATTATAAAACCAACATTTAAATCTATCTACTGTGTAGGCACTTTTTACGTTTAAAACTTTTCTAAGTGAAACTCAAAAACATAGGTGCCCAAAATAGGGCAGAGCATGTAGTCACATCTGATCATTTCTTTAAAAAATAAGCTACTCCTATTTAAACAGTTTGCTCAGACCCCTCAGGGCCCAATCAACTGCTTTAGCAGGAAGAGACAGGACTTCAGTTGCTCCAGAAGCGAGTGTGTCCAGGGCCTGTGATATCCAGGGACCTTCATCCTCTTTAGTTTTCTCAATCAGATTTCTCAGATGATTTATCTCTGCTTGCATTTCCTGAGATTTATCCTTAAATTTTTCATTAAGAAAATCCTCTTGCATCTAAAGCAAAAGTTTGTGGATAGGGAAAAAAACACATGTTTTACACTAATATATATGCACCCCTACCTATGTTTCTTGCAGCCTTAGTTACAATAGCCAAGAACTGGAAATTACCCAAGCCCAACTGTTAGAAAGATAGAATATATGTACACGCACACGCACACACACACACCCAACATAGCCCTGAAAAAGATGCAATCCTGCCATTTGCCACAACATGGATGTAACTAGAAGGGATCATGTTAAGTGAAATAAGTCAGAAGAAGAGAGACAAATACTGGGTGATTTCACTCATATTTGGAATATAAAGGAACAAACAAAGCAAAAGGAACAGACAAAAACTGATCTTTGGACATTCACAATAGAACTTAGATTACCATGGGGAGGTGGTGGGAGTGGGAGCAAGGGGTGGTAGGACCCAATGGACAGTGGCCAAGAACTTGGGGTCATTTGGTGGTGAGTGTGCTGTCCCATATTTGAGGAACAGTGAACCTGCACACATGGGTTTGTATTATTTTGTTAGTCAGAGTTGCCTCAATAAATATTAGATTAAAACACTTTAAAATGAACTCCGTTAAATTTTCTATTTTACACATAAAACTATTATGTCTTATTATATCATCAGAAGCTGATATTTGAAGCAAAGACTCTTCTGAGTTAAGCTTGGACGGTGAGAGGAAAGATTATTTCCGACTTTTCTAAAAGCCACACATCATTAGGATTTTGCTGCCATGCTACACCAGACATAAAGACAAATGCAACAGTATGTTCCAACCAAAATTGCAGGTGGGGAGGGAGTCAATTTGCAGTCCCACTTGGGATGGCATGATTACCTATGTCATAGAAATAATGGGAAATTATATGCTGATAGAGATATCCAATATAAACACTTCTAGATGGGAAAAGAAAGAATTCCTCCAATGCTGTATTGACCAATGAGCCATCTACTCCTGAAGACAACTGCAGCATGTTTAGAAGTTTCCCCATATCTCTAAGTCTGAGTATATCTGATAGTTTTAGATGAGCACAGATCCAAATCAGGATCTGAGGAAGTAGCAGAGCTCGTGAGAGTTGACAGTGAAGTGCCCAGGTGCTGGTTATTTAAAAACACCTGGTTAGAATAGATACTTGATAATCCATGAGACCCTGCTTCATTTGGGTTTATGAGGTCATCCCAGAATCCCACCTATAGAGCAACTCAAACCTTGGACAGGTCATTTATGTTCTCTAAGAACTTGCAGGGGCCACGGTCATCCTGGACTCTCCAGGGTCTCAGTGTGGAACAAACTTAAATCCTCTTTAAAAAAACCAGGATTCAAAACTTTTGGTGCATCAATGCAGCACATGGCAGTATTGCTTCTCTTTTTGGTTTTGCTTTATCTTTCACCCCTTCCTTCCAGAAGTCTCCGGGCAATGGCCATCGGCAACTACAGAGGTTGTGGCAAACTTACTTTCAGCTTGTGCTCCAGTATCATTTCCTGCTCTCTCAGAAAATATTTTCTATCCCACTCCAGCTTCTTTTTCAGCTGGGCCATGTTTTCCTGAAGACACTTCACTTGTGCCTCTGCCTGTTGCTGCTGCTCCTGGTGTCTCTGACTTAGCCATTCTTTTTCCTTCTCTGCTGCCTCCTTCCTGGCCCGCTCCTCTACCCCATGAAGGTTTAGAAAAAGAAGAAGGTTAACAGATGAGGCCAGCACTTCACCCCCTTGAGCTCAGAAACTAAATCAAATTTGAAAGGGATGGTGGGAGTCTCAGAATTCACCTAGTTGGCTGTGCCACCAAGAGCAGGCTCGAGAGTGCAATGGAAAAGCCTTGGCTGTGTGGCTAATGGACAGCCATAACTGCTTTGTTATTTTCAGATTTAGCAGAATGTCCATTCACAGAAGGAAAGAGGTTGTTTGTTTAGGAAAGATCTGTCCTGAGGGCACTGTAGGAAACTCCCAGCCCCAAATGAACTCCATCCTGCCCCATACCTTCTAGGGCTTTCTCCCTGATGCCGAGGGCTGTGTCTGCCTGCAGGATAGATTGCTCTATTCCCTCCTGGGACTGAAGGAAGTGCTGGAGGACCTCATTTGCCTGAGGAACCAACAAGAAGCAAAGAATTAGATTTTTCACTGAGGAGATTCGTTCTCAAACAAACAAATCCATCTGTGTCATTTTTAATTTCTGCTTAAAATGCCCCAGAATCTCCCTACAAAGTATCCAAGCTTCTTGGTATGACCAGAGACTCTCAAATCTCCCTCCAGTCCCTCTTCCAGTGCTGCTTCCCTCCACTTGTTCTTGGTTTCAGCGAGTGGAAATGGGTGTATTCATATACATCCACAGTCCCTGGTGCTTTCATATCCTTGCATGTTTACCTGGAGCTCTTACCTCTAGATAACATCTCAATCTAGACAACCTATACAAGGACTTCAAAATTTACTGCCCTCTGTGTCAGGACCCCCACAAGAGCAAGTCTTAGGCCAGGGACCAAAGTTCCGCTATCAGGGCAGTGAATTGTCCCTGGCACCACTCAACCAAGCAAAAGAATGCAATCATTCAGATCGATAAGGAAAGCCCACAGACGAGTCTGACATGCAGGACACATACCACGTGTAGTATTTGTACAGGGCAGACCCTCGGAACAAAGGAACAAAGGAATGGTGACAGTTGAAGAAGCCATCAATAACTTCAAAGGACAATTTCACCTGGCCCAATCAGGAACTGAAACCTGGCCTGGCGACCCTCTCCCCAACCTCCTTCCTCACCATGTGGATTTTTTTCACTAAAAACCCAGGTCACTGGCACGGGGGACTGGGTCTGGACCTCCCTTGGTCAGCTCCATTGCTTTACCCTCTGATTGAATCCCTGCTTGCTCACTCGTCTAACTCTGCCGTGGACTCTTTGAGCGACCCAAACCCCACACTCTGCTCTTCTGGGAAGGTTTTCTGACTGCCCACTGTGAAAGGCAGACTGAAATCCCTGTGGCTGCTCTCCCCTGCCACTTATTAGATATGTGACTTGAGGCAAGTTACTTAACCTGCCCATGCCTGCTAATTCACATCCATAAAATGGGAGTAATAAGAGTAGATACTCCTAACACTTTTAGAGGATTAAATTAAAAGGTCTAGATAAACACCTTAACAGTATGGCTACGGGAAACACAAGTTCAACATGTTAGCTGCATTACTATTTTCACCTTTATTACCACAACCAGTGCAGCCCAGGACCACAGTTCTTTTTATACTCTGTATGCTGTTGTCTATTTGACTCTCCTTTACTTGATCAGTCTTGACTCTGTCTCTGACTTTAACTTGTCAGTCATCAGCACTTGGCACATTCACTGACATGTTGCTGGACTTCTGTCTCTCATGGATTTCAGAAAGTCACCCATTAGTGGGGAATGGACATTTCTATTCTCCTCAGGAATAAATAACCTATAGTAGGCCTTAAAAGGTAAAACTTTCGGTGAGCCTTGGTAGAACAGTGATATGGTCAATCACCTCCAAAGGAGCAAGCCACATACCCCTGGGTTCAAGTCTCAGGCCCAGAGGGGGAAGCAACTAGTATGAACAATTAAATAAAAATAAAATAAAGATGCTTCTTCCTCCTCCGTCTTCCTGCCTGCCTATTCCCTTTCATTCCTGCCTGCACCTTCCCTCCACAACTGTGGTGATGTTCTCAGAACTTCAGGAAGCCTCTTTAACTCTATTCTATAGGCTCCCCCTGCTCCTTTATTCCTCACCTTCACTCCTTTCCTGGGCACTTGCCGATATCTCTGTTCAACACTTTTCTTTGCTTGTCTGTAGTGCTGGTACCCTCCACGAACAGAAAACACTCCTCCTGAAATACTTCTCATCAGGGTCATTGAAATCTGATTAAGTTGAGCCTGGCAGTATTCAACAGATGCCTCTTCATTCTGCTTCAAGAAATCTTCTTTCTTATTCTTTATAATGTTCTGCAAGGGAAATGGAAAGCGATGTCACCAGACAAAAGGAACAGGAGGACAGAATTCCAAAAAAAAATCTATTACGTTTTGGGGGGCGGTGGCAGGGAGGGGTGTCTAGCCATGGGAAGGAAAAGCATGCAGTGGAGCAACAGTAGCAATGTATCATGAATCAAAGGATTAGTCCAAACTGAAAATTCTCTACAAGGCACTGATAGTGTTTAACCTCTAGATTTCAGGCTCTTCATCTGTGACAAGGTGAAGATGCACCATCAATCTCTAAAGTTCCTAGTAGCTGTAACATCCCATTATTCTCTCTTCAGCACTACAATGATATAATGAAAAGAAAATAAATATAATGAACAACCTGCTAAGAGGGTGTCTCCAGGCAAGTGTAGTGTCTAGGAGTAGGAACGAGCACAACTATAGAACAGCCAGTTCAGGAATGACTGAGAAGAGCTCCGGAACTATGACACAGTTCACTAAAGGAGAAATCAGTCCTGAGTTTGCTCATGACATCAGGACAGATCCTGAATACATTGCCTAAGCTTTGAGGAAAAAAGAAGAAACACTGGTCCTCTAGAATTCTCTCTGTCAAGAGAATACAGATTCTTGAAGAGAAGATGAGCTAGGAAATGAATATGTAGATCTCAAGGAGTCATTCCAGAATAGGCAAAAAGCAGTAAGGGCAAATGTTAAAACATATTACTACAAGATTTTTCTGGAACTCCCGTGTGTCATCCTTGAACGAGCGCTCCATGAAGATGGCAATGGCTTCCCTCTCACAGGCTGCATGTACGTCCAGCAGCTCCTGGAGTGTGTCTGTGGGGAACCTCACTCGCTGGGCCATCTGCTCACTGTAGTGGTCGGCTGCCTTCTGCACAGCCGCTGGGTTCTCAAGCTGGGCCAGAGCGGTCACTGCATTCTCTAGACAAGGTACTCCACCGCTGTTGATGGCCTCCACGTAAGTCAGAACCAGAGTCCCCAGCCCTGAATTAATCAGGAAATGGGATAAATACTGATTTTTCTTTTTCACTCAATGAGATACAAGATTCTGAGATCATGAATCTAAAACCCCTCTCTCATTCTCTCTCTCTCTCTCTCTCTCTCTCTCTCTCTCTCTCTCTCTCTCTCTCTCTCTCACACACACACACACACACACACACACACACAAATAGCTACTTATTTCTATTATCATCAACTTCATTTTCACATTTGCTCTATTCGGTTGTTCTTCAGGTCATAATATTTATTTAATATTAAATAGTTAACTTCATCTAACATAATCAGAAGTGTCTGGGGAAATTATTTCATGTTAACACAAATTAAGAGAAAAATCTACTACATAGGTAGAGTTGGCAGAGTAAATCAGAAAATATTTGCTCCTAATGCTAAGATTTGAATATATTTTCAAGAAAAACACTTCTTGTATAGGACCTTCCCTGAGAAGAAAATTCAATTGATTTTATCATCAGTTGATTTTATCATCAATGAGGTTACCCTTAAATGTGGAAACACCAGATGTCAGCAATTTGGGAGAGAGATTTATTAAATTAACTATTAAAACCCCCTAAGTTATTCATGGGGTATGAATAGTTATTTAAAAGTACATATTTCTATATTAAATGAAACAAAATTACTGAAGAACAAATATAACTGAATAGCCAGCACATATCAGATGACACAGAAATATGATTTTGGAAAGGGAACTTACCATTGCCGGTGACCTTGACTCCTTCCTTGAGGGTCTTGGTCTTTGCATGAGTGAAGATATATGTACAGAAATCATTTGATTGTTTCACGAATTTCTGATCCAGTTGACTTTCCAAAATATTATCAATATTGGCTAGGAGCTCCTTATCATGTGTTGGCCGATCAAAGACAAAACACTTTCGTTTTGGGAAAAAATGCCTGATACACTCCCTGGGCTTGTTGGAAATTGTAACTCTGGGATTCAGACCTGAAGAAGAGGAAAACACAGAGCTAAGTAATACTATGTCCAGTCTTGGGGCAATTTATCTAAAAATTTTACGACTGAAGATTTTCAATATTTAACATTTTCTATACTCATAGAACTCCTATAAGACAGTCATATAAATTAGAAATCAAGCTGATATAAAGGATATATCACTGAAGAGAAACTTTAGGAAACATCTTACCCAGGTAAAGAAACTTATAGCTGGTATCTACAGAACAAAACATGGTGCCTAGTTTATTAGATATGTACTTAATGAATGATTCAATGAATGATGGTCAAATATCAATTTCTGGTCTATTCCAACTCATGTTCAAAGTAAACTGTAGGAACAAAATGAAAAGGATCTACAAACTAAGATCATGGGGTAATGAGTAATACAAGATATGTGAATTCTTATTCAGTTAAGGAAAACTTCACTGAGTGATATAATAAGAATTCGCATAGTACCAAAAAGATACCTACTTTTCAGCAGAAACTCTGAAGGCTAAATGCAATCTGAAGAACTTACCACCACTCCATAGACAAGTTGGTTTTGTCAAGCACTCACCCATCTGAACACAATTTATAAATTTTAAATAGTGACACAGTGAATAAATGTGCTAAAATGCAAAGGATATGTGACTAAAGGAAAATGAAGAATCTGACTATTTTTAGAAATCATAGGTGTGCCCTGGTGTAGCAGTTAGGTCAATCACCTCTGAGGAGCACAGGCCACATACCCCTGAGTTCGAGGCCCAGATCCAGGGGGAAACAGCCAGTGTAAATAACTAAATGGAAATTAAATTAAATTAAAAATGCTTCTTCCTCCTCTCTCCTCCTATCTGCCTGCCTACTCACCTTCATTCCTGCCTGCACCTTTCCTTTAAAAAAAAAAAAAACAACACATAAGTAAGTACAGGCTGAAAGTAGATTGCCAGGTCTATTTAGGCTGTGTTTATGACACCGTTTATTGTTTCCTTAACACGAAAAGAAAGAAGCATAATAAAGTGTCTGCTATTTAAAAAGTTTTGTATCTAGATGTTAAGATACAAATTATCTTAAACGAGGATTCATTTTCAATGATTTTTCACTCTATATTAAGCCTTAGTCTTCTTGGATGAGTTTACACGTGGTCACTAGAACTTATCAAGAAATGACAACCTAGGGCCCAGATATCATTTCTATAGGCCTCCATTCAGTTCCAAACACAAATGCAATCTCAAAGATAAAGAATCATGTTTAGTAGCTTCTACCCCGCCATTGAACCATACTCTGTCCAGGTCATGCTCTGATACCTTGAATCAGCTTCAAGGAATTCTCGAGGTACTCATCTTCTGTGATAGACTGACCATTTAACTCCAGCTTTAGAGTGAAATCCCGTACAGTCCAGATAAAGTCTGGAAAGAAACTCACAAACTCTGTGGAATCTTCTGCACCACCATATCTTGGGGTAGACTTGGCCTTGATTAGCTCTGTAAGCTCTGTCACATAACTAAAATTTAGTAAAGGAAAGGAACTTGCTATTCATAATTCCTAAATTTCCCTCATAAAATATTTTATTCTAAACTTTTCTTGCCCGGTGTCCTCTCTACCAAAGGCAGCTCAGGCACAAGGAATAAGAATCCAATTGATTTCCACTTTCGTAAATGTCCCAATAAAACTAGAAAGGATACTGAAGTTTCTCCAAGGCATCATTGTTGATGGTGTTCATGCTATTGTAGACTAAAGTGCTGCTTAGAAGCACCGCCAATGCAAAGATCCATGAGTCGTTCTTTGAATCACCCTAGAAGGCATATTGGAGGAAGTACATAGAAGTCTTTAATTCAGAAAGTAATTCATTTCCTGTTCAATCATTTCTTTTATTTGTTAAATACAGAAGAAATTCTTTGAGTCAGTAAAAAGAAAAGTCCTTGGAAAGCAGAATTAAAGACAAAGCTCAGCTTTGGCAATTACATTAACACTTCTTGTGACTTCATTTCCTCATCTATAAAAGAATTCCAATAATGCTTTTTTCTGATGTCCTTTTTTCTGAAAGGCTTGAAATAAGCCAATACACGTAAAATAGAAGGAGAGTATCTTTTGAGAAATTCTTTGTTCAATAACATGTGATAGCATGTGTCCACTTAACTAAAAGTAAACTGCAAAGTAAATATACTTATTACAATTACACAATCAAAATAAATTTAATCAAGTTAAATAATTATGGATTACTACTAAATGTTCCACATCTGTCTTAGTTATAGGGAAGCAAAAATAAATATAACAATAAATAAAACATCACACTCAAGATGACTATCTCAGGGTATCTCAGGAGCTAGGCCCCACTCATTACTAAAGTCAAGTGGCTGGTATCAGCCACACCAAGGTCCCAACCTCATCACTCAGGAAGAAATCTAGAGTAAAAGAAAAACAAAGCCACAGTGCTAAATCTACAGCAGAGGAAGAAGCCATGGCAAAAATCAGTCACCTAGGAAAAAAATTTGTAAATGCAAAATCTCAAAGAGAGGAGGTTGCCAGGAACTTCCCAGAGAAGAATTCCATTGACAGTGAATGGGGCAAACTAACAGACAGAGTTTCAAATAACAGTTATAAAAAAAGCTGAATGAGATGCAGTAGGCACACACAACCAAACAAAGGCATTTGAAAGATCTCAAAAAATAAGTGAGTAATCAAAATAAATATTTCACCCAGGAGATTGAGGCCATGAAGAAAGTTTAAGCAGCAATGATAGCAATAAAAGATACAGTCGAAGAATTGAAGATAAATATAGAAAGCTCTATAAACAGATTCAAGCTTGTAAAGGAACAAATCTCAGAAAATGAAAGCAAGATCACTGAGGCAAACTTCACAGGAGAGACATACAAGACTGAGAAAAATGAAGAAATCCTATGAGAAATATCAGACACCATGAGAAGAACAAACATAAAAATAATAGGTATCCTAGAAGGCGAGGAGGGGAAAAAGGGAATAGAAAACTTACTCAAAGAAATAATGGCAGAGAATATCCCAGATCTGTCACAAAAAAAAAAAAAATAGCCATGAAGGTCCAAAAGCATATAGGACACCAAAATTACTAAATTAGACCTACTCAAAGACACATCATTGTAAAACTACAACAAATATAAACTACTAAAGGCTGCTAGAGAAAAGAGAAACATAACCTACAAAGGTAAACCCATCAGGTTATCATCAGACTTCAGCAGAAATCCTACAGGCCAGGAGAGAGTAAAATATGTTCAAAATGATAAAAGACAAAAGCTACCAGCCAAGAATACTCTACCATGCAAAAGTAGCCTTCAAACATGATGGAGAAATAAAGGTCTTCAATGATAAACAAAAGTTAATGGTTATTTCCACCACCAATCGTTTCATTCAAGAAATCACAAAAGGGGTCCTACAATAGGGAAAACAAAAACAAAGATCTGCCAAACTCCAAGAATACTGATAAAGAGGAAATCAAAAGCAGAAGCAAAGATAGGATCAGTAGGAGAGAACAACAACAAAAAAAGAAAGAAAATCATGGAATCCATATAAACATATATATATATATGATAGGTGTCAGCTCATGAAAGTCTATCATAGAGCTGTAAATATAGTGATAATCCATATGGCATTCATAGAACCTAATTCTGAAGAACTAGCTGGGAAATAGACAAACCTGAAAGAACTGACACCAAAAACCATAGAGAGGAAAAAGCAAATAAAAACAAATGAGAAATGAAGCGACAGAGAAAAACCCGTTTTTAAAAAAGGGCTCAAATGATAGCAATTAAACTCTATATATCAGTTATCATTCTAAATGTGAATGGAATGAGCACACCAATCAAAAGACATAAATTCATTGGATGGATCAAAAAACAGGATCCATCAATTCAAAAACATAAATATTTGAGAAGTGCTTATAGTTGGAAATTTTCAAATTTTAAAAATTCATGTAATCTTAAAGCAACAGCATTTCAAACATATTTATCCATTGTTCACTAGGTAGAAACTAAATTTAGAAAATCTTTTTTCCAAATCATGTATGAGAAATTAAAGAAAATGAATTATTTTAAAAAGAAAACAAGTACTGACAGAATTAAAGGAAGACACTGACAGTAATACAGTAATAGCAAGGGACTTCAATACCACACTTACATCAACAGATAGATCACCCAGGCAGAAAATCAACAAGAAGTAAGGACACTAAATGAAGCAATAGATCATATACAGGGTGCTCTATAACAACAACAATATATATTCTTCTCAAGTGGACATGGACCATCATCAAAGATAGATCATCTCTTGAGACACAAAACAACTCTCAGCAAATTTAGCAGGATCAAAATGATAGAAAGCAAATTCTCTGACACAAGCAGGAGAAACTAGAAATGAACAAGAAGAGCAAAGCTGCAAGAATCACAAAAATGCGGAAAATGAACGAATGCTTCTGAACAACTCATGGATCATCAATGAAATTAAAATTCATCTAGAAACAAATGAAAATGAAGAGATGAGTTGCCAGATGATGCGGGATGTGGCAAAGGCAGTTTATAGCCATAAAAGCGCACATCAAAAACCAAGAGAGCCCTCATACCTGAGGGAACTAGAAAAAGAAGAACAATCGAAACCAAAAATTATCAGAAGAAAGGAAATAATAAAAATTAGAACAGAAATAAATGGAATTATAAACAAAAGCATCATTCAAAACATCAGTGAAACCAAGAGCTGGTTCTTTGAAAAAGTAAACAAAATTGACATACCCCTCGCTAGACTCACAAAGCAAAACACAGAGAAAATCCTAATAATAAAGATCAGAAATGAAAGAAGTGAGATCACAAATGACATCATAGAAATACAAAGGATCATAAGAGAACATTAAGAGCAGTCATATGCCAACAAACTCATCAATCATGAAGAAATGGACAGATTTTTAGACTCCTGTAACCTCCCAAAATTGAACCAGGAAAACAACTTGAACAGACCATCACAAGAACAAGCATTATCAAAGTGTCCCCATCCTTCTTAAACTCTTCCACAAAATTTAAGAGGGAAAACTCCCAAATAACACCCTGATCCCCAAACTAGACAAAGACAGCACATAAAAGAAAAACTATAGATCAATACCACTGATGAATATAGACATAGAAATATTCCCCAAAACCCTAGCAAACTGAATTCAACAGCATATTAAAAAATAAACCACCATCAATTGAGACTTATTCCAGAGATGCAAGGATGGTTCAACATGTACAAATCAATCAATATATTATACTACATCAACAAAGAAAAAAGAAAAAAATCATATGATCTATCAATAAACGCAGAAAAATCATTTGACAAGATTCAACACCTATTCATGACGAAGAAAAAAAAACCCTTCACCAAAATAGCACTAGAGGGCACATATCTCAAAATAATAAAAGCAACATATGACAACTCCACAACTAACATCATATTCAATGGTGAAAAACTAAAAGCCTTTCCCCTAAGATCTGAAACAAGACAAGGTTGCCTTCTCTCACCACTACTACTCAACACAGTTCTGGGTGTCTTGGCCAGAGCAATAAAGCAAGAAAACACATTGAAGGAATACAAATTTAAAACAAAGAAATAAAACTACCATTATGTACAGATAACAGGAAAAATATCTGCATCCTTTATTCATAGCAGCATAGTTCACAATAGCCAAGACATGGAAGCAACCTAAATGTCCATCAACAGATGACTGGATAAAGAGGCTGTGGTCTACATGCTTAATGGAATTCTATGCTGATAGTGAAAAACAAAAAACAAAGAAAACAAACAAAATTGTGCCCTTTGTTAGATAGAACTGGAGGAGGTGATCATGTTAAACAAAATAAGTCGGAAAGAAAAAGAAAAATACAGGATGTTTTCACTCATATGTGGAATATAATAAAATGAAACAGATAAACCGCAGCAAAAATTTAAAGGTCACAGGATGAGGGTTGCCAGGGAGGAGGCAGGGGAGAGGGAAGGAGAGAGGGAGCAGGTGGTGGTAACGGACACTGGAATTCTGGTGGTGGGTGCAGTGTGTGATGCCCATAGACTGAGAAGCAATAGCAAATCCTAAGAATGAGTCAGCTTTTAAAATAAAAATAATAATAAAATTATTATTTTAAATATATACATACACACACATGTTTATATATATATATAGACAAACAAACTTAGATCCATATGAATAAATGTACTGCCTCTCAGTGCCTTTCTCTGAGTCTGCTGTGCAGAGACACTACCTTGCTTACCCACCACAAAGGCACTGATTACTCAGTAATAAATCAGACTGTGTACACATGGTCTCACCAGTTAGACTTAGGCTCCTTAGAGCAGGGCTTACTTTGTTCAATACGGTCATTGATACTCAGCCTAAGCCCCTATATCTGAGCTTCTCAACAAAGGTTTATTAGAATGCATAGAATTATTCACTTCATTGCTTAGACATAAAAGATCTTACCTAATATACATTATCTAATCTTACCTAGAAATGAATCTCCAAGACCAAGTATGTCTCATTCCATATAATCATTTTTCACTGTTTCAAGAATACATTGCAAGCAGTTAAATTATAAAAAAAATCCTGAAGAGATAAGGAGAAAATTCAGAATAAAAAAAAAAAATTATTTGTGACTACCTCACCTTTTCCACATCTCCCAGGCCCTCGGTATCTAGCAGGACCAGGGTGTGGTCAGGCTCGGAGGGGTGGGGCACACACCACATCCAGATGCCCTTGGTTTCAGACTGCACTGTGGAACCCAGAGGGAAGCCTGCAAGGAGAGGGCAGGAAGCAAAACACAATGACAGCAGACAGGCCAAGAAGCACATCAACTACAAAATCTGACTCACAGGGTTGTAAGGGCCCTAGTATGCAGTGCAGTGCATTCTCCATTTCGAGGACTTCCAACTTTGTGAATGAGCTAACCACACATCCCTTTCATGGTCACACTCTCACATAAGTTTATTCCTATTGCCAATTCCATTTGCAAATGCAAGAAAATCTCTGTGCCCATGTGGCCTACGTATGCACTCAATGAATGAAAGAGCATGCTACACGGAAGAAAAATGTTATTTTTAACTCTTCAACTGTTCATGAATCCCTGAAAATGTATGTTAGTTGAATGTACTGTAATTATATCAAGGCCTCACAATCGTCTGAGAAATAAAACCATTTATTCAATGATTATGCATTAACCTTCGGTGTGCCAAGCACTGGGGATATGTTCCGGTCTCGGGAGACACAGTTGGAATTAATATAGTTAGTACTGCTTCCTAAAACTAAAACAGAAATACCCCACCCTTGGGAGTCTTAGATTCAATGACTGTTATGGTTCAATCATTTCTAACTAGCTTGTGGGCCATCATTTTGAAATCTGGTCTTGATAGACAGGAGTAAGAGGAGAAAGGAATGTTTTTTTAAAAAAAGCATACTTTTATAAGCCCTCATAAAAAGTTGTGGCTGTATCTTAGTCTTGTTTTGAAGATGCTTAAGTCACAGTTAAGGGATCTCAGCAGCAGTTAAAATATTTTCTAATAGGAATGTTAACATAAGATGACATGTGTGCCAATTTTCACTATGTTGAGGGAAAACAGAACTCAGGACTCTGCAGAAAATCACGATAAAAAAAGTGCTGATGGGTGGTTGGCACTCTATTTTTCTCACTTTCTGCCTGTGAAACTCAGTAAGTTCATAATAATTGTTATTCTTATGAACAGTAAGCTCATAACAACTGTTTATATATGCCAATGTCAGGCTCTCTTTACATGAAGCCACATTACAGACTTAGGGTGATTTGAATTTGCTCAGCTACAAGGCACTCTGCAGCACCGTGCTCCCAGCAGAAATCTCATGAAGGCTAGAGAAAGTCATGCAAGATGACAGTGAGCTAAAGCAGAAATACTCTGATTTTTCTTTTACTCAGGTCAAGTAGCACTAGTTGCATCTTCCAATGTTCTGCACACTGTTCCTGTTGCTGGATATGTGACAGCAAAGATTCCAGGCAAAGTTTCTTCTTTTATAGGTTGCTGTTTTAATATAAACAGGAAAGTAACAAAGAGTAAAACTAAAAAATGTATGTTCGTACTGTGTTAAGTTTAAACGGGAACAGGCAACGTTCAGGTTATAATCTTATCGGTGAGAATTCAAAGTAGAAGATGAATTTAATAATAAATATGGAATCTTCCTTCATATGGGCCCGGGAGCAGTGGCAGGAAGGTGAGATTCAACTGGAGCCAAGCAAATAGCCTCTGCTATAGGGCTTTACTCACCAAACTTTTCTCTCGCAAGGCAGTTCATCAAGTAGGATTTTCCTGTGCGATACAGCCCAACAATAGCCACAACCACCACAGGTTTAGAAATTTTTTGAAGAATCTTTAAAGCTTTCTGGTTCACTGACATCTGATCATTCTTGTTTTCCACCAAACACAGGGGGACAATCATGATGGGTCCAGATGCCATGGTAACCTGCAAACCCAAAAGAGTCTCTTTTCAGAAATAAGATTACAAATCCATTCTCTGCTTCAGGGTTACTCAAAACATGTCTATCAGCTAAAATTTGGTGAAGTCTGTATTTTTCTGTGATGAAAATTGTAAGATGGCATTAGCAGAGGGCTTCTTTCCACAGAATCCCTGATGATGGTAGTGAGGAAAGACTTAGATAGCACCAGTCTCCAAAATTTTACTTCCATAATAAAAATAAAATTCAAACAATGCTTGTCATACATTAAGAGTCTACGATGTGCTGAGTTCTGTGATACAGGTGTTATATGCCTGACTTCATTGAGGTACAGGAACATATGTAGTAGATAAAGTTCAGATAAACTGAGGAATTTGCTCAAATTTAAACAATGAACAAGTAGTAGGTCTAGGATTTGAAGCCAAGAAGTCATTTTCATCATGCCATGTTTGCAATCACCTATCTTGCAAAACCGTCTTTCTCAGCAATTATCAGCCCGATACTCCTCTATCAGTAACGTGCAGGGACTAACTATTGATCTTCCTATATCAACAATGTATTCTCTAATGAATTAGTGTAACGATATGGGTTTGCCCTCCTTCCCCAAATCGCTCAGGAGTGTCTAAACCAGGCTCTTTGATGCATGACCCGTGTCTCATAAAAGGCTTCAGATCACCTAGTATTTGATACCCAGTCCTGTCAATACTGTCTTTGATTTATTTAAGTGCATTGGATGAGCATTATTTGTACCTGAGACTGTCTACTTCCTGGGATGAAATTATTTATAAGTTATAGACCCAGCCCTCAAAGTAATACTAGAGTAACAATAGCGGTTAAGATTAGGTTTAGTTGTGAAAAACACACAAAAATAGAGCTCATATTAAATAGACTATACCCTTACATAAATTCCAGAGTTAGTAGTTCACTACTGGTAGGATAAATTGTTTCATAAAGGAGGCCTACATCCCTTCTATCATGTGCTCAGTCAACTCTAAGAAGCAAACTAAGGTCCCAGTGGTGTGTCATCATATTTGCAATATTGGAGACTGGAGAGAAGGATCAGCCCCTTCTTTAAGGACTCATAACTTCTACTTTAAAAGCAGTAATCTTAAATTAATCACATAAACATATCCAGGCACAGGAGAAACTGGAAGCACCGTGAGTATGAGTATTCTGGGAAAAAATATAGGTACAGAAGAAGCAAACGGATGTTCTGTTAACATAGAAGAGGGATATGAAGGGAAAGCTGCCAGTGCTTCTCAGTAAGCTTCTCACTCTAGGAAGATGATGGGAAACAGAACACTGATTAGAGTTCACTGGTAATCACACTTGCAATTATCTCCAGGAAAGTCTAAACTTGTGGGGATCCAGATGCCTTGTCTCTCATGTTCTCTGCTCAGTCCCCTTGCTGGGTGCACAGTAAACCTGTTGAACTGAAATAATCCTGAAGAAAGAAGTCTAATTGAGTGATATGGGTAATTGAATCATGTGTTGAGATGACTGAATTCAACAGAACAGGAAAGAAAGACCTTCGGGACTTCTAAGGGGTGGCTGTCCTGACAGATCATGGGTTTTTAGAGGTAAGGCACGGAATGAACATCCAGAAGAGGGGAGGGATCAGTGATAGTAAACACCCACACAGTTCACTGTAGTGTCAACAGGGAGGTCAAGCAAGGATGACCTTCCTGAGCTCGGAGTTAAAATGGAGAGATGGAACAGGAGCCAGAGCTGGAGAGAGGAGAGGACATGTGGGAAAGACAAGGATCCAAGAAAGACACACTCCCTTCCAAGAACAAAAGTGGGAAAATGTCTGTATCCCAATAGCTATAAGAAGAATTTAGTGTTGAAGGGCTATGATCACTACTTTTTACTCCCCCAAAGTAATCACCAGAATAAAATGCAAATAGAAGAAAGTATACATCTGTTTAGAAAGAGAGAAACAAATGTCCCAAAATATCATCACAATAAATCTAAGTGAAAGTACATATTTCACTGAATTCTTAAACTTTCTCTGTAATTCAGAATTATCATTTCAAAATAAGTTTTGTTTGAAATAATTAAAAGTATGGTTAGTTCATTTGTGTTCTGAAAAATACTAGTCTTGTGTAAAAGTCATTTTAATACTTTTAAAAATATTATATTTTAGTTCACATAATAATATATAAAAGCATTAGGTTGAAATGACTCAAATATTTTTATACTTTGTATGTGAAATGTATAAGATGCTTCTATTTCTTTCGATTTTGTCGCTCTGCTGTTGACCATGTGAACTTAGCAAAACACTTAATTATCACATTTTAAGTAATTATGAGTGTTTACATAAAATAACTAGTCCTACACTGAAACTTCTTTTGAGATTCAAATGAGCTCTAAGTTTTGCTTTAGCAGAGTGTCCACACAAAATTTGCTTTCACTATTTGCCTTTTAAATTAGATAAAAATTAAACTATAATTTTGTTATCAGACAACTTTCTCTTGACCGCTCCATTTCCCAGATTTTTTTTAAATCACTAATTGAGAATTTTAAACACGAGGCTACATTGCAAGCAAAAGGAATTTGATGAACTGACATTTCCCTTTTTATATGCATTTTTCCCCCTAGCCCCAGGTCTCTGACCCAGGAATCTAGGTTCCGCATATTTTACATGGATTGCACTTCAGCTGCCTTAATGTCCTGAGTCACCTGGTTGCACCTGAATTAACGTTTCTGCTTTTCAGGTGTGTGTTCAAGAAAGCGCTCTCCGTGATTTTTTCTTTCCTTCATCCTTGCTTCTTTTGATCGTCTCACTTTTCTGTTGCTATTTTACATAAATTGAAAACAAATGAAGAATGTTTTTCATTCCCACCAAAGAAAGGCAGCAAACAATTTAACCTGAAAATCAATAATTAATGTAATTTGGGGGGTAGGGAGTACGCATTTGGGACTAGCCCAAGATGAAAAACAAGCTTAGACCTTATCATTATCTTGAAATGTTGATAGAGAATGAATTATTTCCTACAAATACAGCTTTGCAGAATCTCTGGAATTTTAAACATGGCTAACACAAGAAAAAAGAAGTCTTTTGTGTCTGAATTGCATGTTGAGGATGATCTTTGCTTTCTGTTTCTCCAATTGCCCCGGGAGTATTCGGGAAATGTCTGAGGACCCGAGAAGCGGAAAGGAAGAAAAAGGCCCCACTCAGAGTCCCTGAAAGGGGGTTCGGGTGTGGTCCCTTAAGTCAACAACTTCGGGCCCCTTTCGCACAGGAGGTAGAACTCTCCTGCTCCCGCAAGCTGGGCTCTGCGCGCGGCCCTGCAGGAGTGCCCGACGGGGAGCGGCGCGACCCCGGCGTGCTCTGAAGCCTCGCAGCCGCGCGGGGTGGAGACCCAGATGCGCAGAGCTGTCCCCAGAAAAGCGCCTTCCCCACTTGTTTGGAAAGGGTCTGCCTTTGGGAATTTGTCGTTGTCGTCGCTGTTGTTCTGTTGTCCTTCCTGTTAGTTAACAGAAATGTGCGAGTAGGACCAAGGGTAGGAGTCACTTACTTGTCGTGGGCGCTGTCACCAGGACTCAGACGCTCAGCTCCGTGCTCTCTGGCGTCCTACTGTCCTTATACGTTAGATGTTACAGCCAAGTAGAGGAGAAGCAAAATGGAAAGGGCTTTTCACGGTTTTAATCGTAGTGGGCAGTCACTTTTTTTTTTTTTTTTTTTTTTTTTTTTT